>SKCR01020942.1:0-33324 GCA_019454045.1 Zanthoxylum bungeanum
ATCTGTGAGAACCATAGCACGGGGATGGATGATACCCCGTGGCGATTGCTTGCTCCAGTGTTACCGAACATAAGAAGGAATATGCCCTTAATATTTCGAAACACTCTCTGATCCTCACTTACCCGATGTAATAGATCCGTGAGAAATCATAGCACGGGGAGAGATTATGTCCCCGTGACGATTGCTAGCTCCAGTGATGCCGGACCTAAGGAGGAATATGCCCTTAGTATCTCGGACACTCTTTGATCCATTCATCATTTGGATCCAAGAGAGGCGCAGCACGGGGAGGCGTTGTGCCCCTGTAGCGTGTGCCTGTTCCAGCGTGGTAAGGAGGAGCCCTCGCACAATACACAGGCTCCACAGTGACCCGACGTATAGAGGATGTGCCCTTACCATTTTAAACGCTCTCTGATCCAAATCTGGTTCGCCGGGACAATGAATTGAAAGGTTCAGAATTGTGTTTTGGAGGCCTCGGGCAGGACGCTGTTTCCAGGCTTCTGTGCTGTTGTTTACACTTGTGAAAAGTTTTGCTTTGGGACAAGTGCTAAGTCACCACCACCTTTTGATTTTATTTTCCAAAGTTTTGTTTTTGTTTTTCGCCGGTCTGACAGGGGGAAGCCCGTGCCAGATTTGGTAGGGCTTCAAAAGGTTGAGTCACCTCCCTTCTGAATAAGTCCCGAGGATTAATCGTCTCGGGGCTGGATTCGTTCCGCCGAGGTTTCGTGGTGTAGGCTCGGGGCTGGATTTATTCCGCCGAGGCCTATGTGTGCCACTTGGTTATTCGGCTCGGGGCTGGATTTTGTTCCGCCGAGGCCACTTAGTTATTCGATTCGGGGTCGGGTCGCATCCCACCGAATCAGCCTTTCGGACTGGGGACGTAACATTCCCCCAGGTCCAAGTGCCTTTATCATCTCGGGGTCGGGGTACGTCCCACCGAGTCAACCCTTCGGACTGGGGACGTAACATTCCCCCAAGTCCAAGTGCCTCTCTTCATTCGGGGTGGGTCGCGTCCCACTGAATCAGCCCTTCGGACTGGGGACGTAACATTCCCCCAGGTCCAAGTGCCTCTCTTCATTCGGGGTCGGGTTGCGTCCCACCGAATCAGCCCTTCGGACTGGGGACGTAACATTCCCCCAGGTCCAAGTGCCTCTCTTCATTCGGGGTCGGGACGTAACATTCCCCCAGGTCCAAGTGCCTCTCTTCATTCGGGGTCGGGTTGGGTCCCACCGAATCAGCCCTTCGGACTGGGGACGTAACATTCCCCCAGGTCCAAGTGCCTCTCTTCATTCGGGGTCGGGTTGCGTCCCACCGAATCAGCCATTCGGACTGGGGACGTAACATTCCCCCAGGTCCAAGTGCCTCTCTTCATTCGGGGTCGGGTTACGTCCCACCGAGTCTACCTCTTTGGACTGGGGACGTAACATTCCCACAGGTCCAAGTGTCTTTCTCAGCTCGGGGCGGGGTACGTCCCACCGAGTCAGCCCTTCGGACTGGGGACGTAACATTCCCCCAGGTCCAAGTGCCTCTCTTCATTCGGGGTCGGGTTGCGTCCCACCGAGTCAGTCCTTCGGACTGGAGACGTAACATTCCCCCAGGTCCGAGCATCTCTCACAGCTCGAGACAGGATCACATGCCCCTAGCACATCATCGTTAGCTCAGAGGCAAAATTTTCTCCTCACAATCGAGATTTGATCAGTTAGGGGTCAGGACCTCTAAATCTCTGGTACAGATATTACAGAGGAGGAGTCATTTTTAGTTTGGACAACAAGAGGAACTTCATCTCCTGATGGAACGACCCAAGTAAGCAATTTGCTTTGAGGTAGAGAATCGTTCTGAATAGGGTCTGCATCTCCAATAACTGAGGATATGAAGATAGAAACAGAAGACACTAGTTGATGGCGAAGGCAATTCTCTGTGATTTCTGGAGCGACCACCAGCAAGGCGATCAGCACACCATCTTTATATAGTTCCCGGCACCAACTTGCATACTCGTTGGAACCGAGAACTAGAGGACAGATGTTGATGGTGTTTTCAGGCACTATGTTATTTAAGCAGCACGACAGGGGTAAAAAAAGGTAATTCACTTCTCAGTCAAGATTATTAATGCCGACCCGACCACTAAAGAGTCAACAGTAAGGGGCAGAGAACTTTACGGTTAGTGACCGATCACTTGAGTTCAAGATGACCGGGCAATTATCAGGTCGACATCAGCATTCTCAGTACAAAAGACTATTATGACCGACCACATGAAGACCGACCTCGTGAAAACCGAGCATAGGGCAAGACATGTTCGGGAAGATAAGGCATTCTATCCATACAAGATAAGATAATAAGTTATCATACTTTCATTGGTAAACTAGTAAGTCAATGTCCTAGTATGATAAAGGAAGTGAATGTAGTTTTTGACTAGGAATCCTTATGGGAAAGGGAAATTGTTTCAACTAGGAAACCCTTGTAAAAGAAGGAATCTGATTTCTGCATTATTATAAATAGAAGGGTAGAGTATGCTTAAGGGAGGGGAATAAGAAGAGAACCAATATCAAGATCAGAATCATTACCATCAGACTTGTAAAAAACCAGAAGCAGAGCCGAGAAGCGTGTTTGAGTAATAAAAGTATCATCCTTTTTGTGCCCGTGGACGTAGGTCGGACCAAGATCCGCCGAACCACGTTAAATTTCCATGTCGATTGGTGTATTATTTGTCTTTTGCTAAGTTTGCTTTTGGTCCCCCCATAACCAAACAAATTCACTATTGAGGGAGGATTGTCGGGGGAGTAATATTCCCATATTGCCATGAGACCAAAATCAGCCGTCAACAATTATTGAAAATAATATGTAATAAAACTACTTGAGATTTGATTCTTCTACGCCTCAAGAGGATACGTAGGTAGCTTATTTAAGTGCAATATCTTTTTTTCAAAACTATAAATAAATTATCAAAGTCTAGTTTTAGTTTTACTCTTTAGTAAATATTTATTTTTTTATTAATTTTACAACAATTTAAATTTATTTATTTATTCTTTAGTAAATCTTTATTTTTATTTTTATTATTTTTATAATAATTTAATTTAATTTATTAAAAAAATAGTTTCAAACCTTAAATCAAACCAAACGGTACGGTTCGACCGATTTAAGGTTCCGTTACAATTCGGCTTTGGCCGAAACAGTAACCGAAACGTTAATTTACGGTTCGGTTGCGATTCGACTAATGCCGAACCGTGTGCTTCCCTAGGCTGGACTAATTGATGACAGAAAGTGCTTTTAATAGAGTGAGCAATTTCTCTCAAGTAGTGGCAGAAACTCGGATTGGCTTTTTCCTACAGATGAGATAAATTATGGATATATACGGGTGATGAAAGCAAGACGTATCCACCAAAGTTTCTTTATGCAGCATTTATTTGATACATCAAAATCTAGCAAAATGTGTGTCCCTGATCTATCCCAAGCGCGGGTGCACACACACAAAAATAAATAAATAAATAAAACATTTAGAAATTTTGCTTCCTGCAGAAAATACAGTCCACATTTTATGCACAAGATGAGTTGTAATTGTTGGGACCTAAATTTAAGATACCTTTTTGGGTTTCACTATTGTTTCCACTTCTCTTTCCTTTTTGCCCTTTTCTCTTTGATGGAAACCACATTTGTTCATCCATAAGCCTAATTTCAGTTTTGTGGGTGTCACAGTCCGGTCCTAATTAGATATTGTCTACTTTAGCGGTTCAGGATAACTCAATTACAAAATCCTGGATCCTTACAGATTTGTTCTTAGTATAGATCCAAATTACTCAAAATATCTCCAATTAGTTGGGGGCTCAACATTTATAAGGACACCACTATTACCTCCCAAGCGATGTGGGATATTACAATGGGCGTGTAAAATATAATTGGCACTGAGTTATAGTTATTTATGTGTCATCATTATTTTAAAATTTCTACTAAATCATTATTTTAAAACTGGAGATTGATTGTAACCAGTTTTCATAAAACTGCCAAAAGACCAAAGGCATCAAGAGTCAATACATAGTAGCCACATTCTGACGTAACTTTCAGTTGACATATATTTTCATTTTATGGCATCAAGATAAATGGCTCACAGTTGGTTGAAGAAAACAAGATTCAGTGTGTCAAAAGCCTCTCCGCTAATGTAACATGTCAAGATTGGCTATTTTGAAGTGGTGGGGTCAGTGCCAAATTGTGAAACTTAACTGCAGGGATTTATTCTGGTGTATAGAGCTATCAAAGCACAGATATTTCAATATTATTTGCCCAGCTTTTTAAGGGGCTGAAAAATGCTCTTAGCTAGTTTAGTTAATTAAGATTGTGAGTTTGGTGAGCTGTTTGATCTTGTATCCACTTATCTCCATATAATAAATTAATGTTATTAGCACTTTTGGAAGAAAATATGGCCACTTTCTAATTGATCAATGTTGACTTTGTTGAGAAAAAGTAACACTTTTGAGTCATTGAGCTGAGTGTCATCCTCCCACTAACTTATCCCTCATGTTTAGTGCCTTCTATAAATGTTGCTGCAATTGAAACTAGCCATCAAGTGGAGATTAAAAAGTACTTTGTTTGTTTGTTTCTTTAAGCAAAAAATCAGTTTCTTCATGATGATTACTATAATTTAGCAACCAATCTACCTGCTATTCTCTAAATTGACCTCTAAAGCAGTATAAAATGTCGTACACAAGTTCTCGATATAATCGAGATTTGGAGAAAATCTTGATATATACAATCTTATCAAAGTTTGCTTCCAACTGTAAAATCATTATCACTTGCAACCCTTTTTATTTGTATTGAAATTGCATTTACCCAGAAAAGGAGAACCTTCTAAATTGAAAATAGAACCTTCTAGATTGGTGCTACAAATATTTTCATCCAAGGAACTGCATAACACATATCATATCTTCCATAAGCTTCACCTGGGCAGGACACGTGTATGGCAATGAGCATAGGTTCCACAAAGGATGACCAAAAACAATTCTGTTACCTTTGCTTCTTTTTCTTTTTTTCCCTTTGATAAAACCTTTGATTCTTTTCTAACGTTTGAATGAAATACCTGAAAGAAAGGAACATTAAGAATTATCAATATTGTTAAGAACAAAAGCATCTAAAAGGGGGAAGTGTGGATGTGAAGCTTTTCTTTTTAGCAAAAAGAAAAGAAAAAAGAAGAATTGAACTTGTAGCTTTTTCTTCTTTTTTCCTCTCAAAATGGTGGGGACTGAATGAGAAAATCAAACTTTAGAGAAAAGCTGTATTTGCTTGAATAGTCAGCTTATTCTTATACTGCAATATGGTTACAATACAGGATACTTTTCCAAGAAGATATAATGATTTCTTTAAATCCCTTATCCAATTCGGAGAATCCTGAAGAAGTGAAAGAAAGAAAGATTAATGTCGACTTGGTAGTTGGTATAAAAAATATACAAACTTTACATCAGCTGTTAAAACATGTACACCAAATTTCCGGCCAGAAAATATTTAGGATTTCCTGACCTCAAATTTACCGCACACAAGATATACATTTGTATTTTGAGGGGAATCTGTAGGCTATCGTCCATCGTCTTACTTCAATCTGTAAAACAAAACACGATCAAGGGGTCACTGTGATAAGAAAAAGAGAAAACCCCCCTTTGAATATGCTTGCTTTGAGCATGAGGAGACAAGTTGTGTCCAATGCAACCAAAATGCAGGTTACTCAAGCAAAGAGATTCATGAAAAGAGCAAGAAATCCATGATGAGGCAGCGTAAATTCTATCAGGAACCGTTTGGAGTAAAGTTTGTTAAGCTTATAAGATAACATATAAGCTTTATACCAAATACATAGTTAACGCTAACTTATAAGTTAGCTTATACTCTCATAAAATTATAATCTAACAACATAAGATTATTTTTCTACGTTAACTTATACTCTAACTTTTGTTCCACAGTTTATAAGTTAGGTTGTACTTTCAGTGCAGTATACTGTACTAAACTCAGCCTAATTCTCATGACAATAGAGAAAGAACAATATAACATATACATGATTGAGAAAGTACATTGGTCATTGGTTAGAAGTTTCTTAGAACTCCAAGACTGTGTTTTGTAATTGAAAAAGTCCTTGTGAATGCAAGCAAGGCCCATTTTACAGCATAAAGAGGATTTTGTGGTGTTTTCAGAAGCAACAAAAAAGTATTGTATCAGAAGAAATCAAAAAATCATTGCATGCTGGTTGATGATTAAAAGAAGTACATTAGGTTATGTCCGTGATATTTCATATTGTTTAGTAAGGATGTTGGAACGTGCTTACAAGTGATCAAACTCTCCTAACTAACAAGATACAATTGCGGTGGGTTTCCGAGATGGGCCACCCAATATCTTCACTTCCAAAGAGGACGTCGGCCCCAAATATTCTTGAGAGGTTTGAATTTTGAACAAAAAAGGTAAATAAATCCAGAATGCTAGATTGTTCCTCCAGCAAAAGGCACTATCAAGCTATGTATTTGCTCAAATAACAGTAGATGCTGCAGCAACAAACTATCACGGAAGAGCTCATTTTCTTGGACCTTCAAGATATTTTTCTTCTGCTACTACTTGCCACTGAAACTTTAAAAAGTAGTACAAGTATGATGCATTTTTACTGTAATATCTCTCGAAGAAGAAAATCCATAAGGATGGACATTTTGCTAAAACAGTAACTATCAATTTTATAAAGCAATTTAAAGTAAAAGTAGCAATTTATTACCTTCATAAGAATTCTGTACATTCTTCTGTAAAATCTTTCTTTCTAGTTTCCACCAGCTTTTGCTTCTACCCTCCATCAGCAATCTCATTTTGCTGTCCAAAGACATACAACTAGTTACTACTCCAAGTATTCAACCATGGACATCCATGGTTCAAATTTTAAGGTTCTATGAGAGTTTTTAAATTGGACCTTACCGATAAAAATGAAAAATGTTACAATATTTTACGTATATCTGGCGTCTTTCTGCTCATGAATTGAAAAAACAATTGCCATAACACCATTGCTTCAAAAAATCATTTTACTTCCAGGAATTGTGGAGTCTTCCCGGAAGACAATAACGACTTAACATAATCTTTAGAAGAAATTCCTTCCACTACAAGAAAATAAAGAGCCCAAAAATTTATTTGGTGAACTTGGCTTTGAGCATAGAATTACATTTGGTGCACTTCCATAAAGAAGTTGTCACTAGTGAGCATTATAGCTATCAATTGAATGGAATTTAAATTTAAATGTTTCCTACTATCCATCTTAAATAAGTTTTACAAGTAGCTACGTCTGAAATTGGTCATTGAATTCTACATCCTCCAGAGTCTTGTCCACGACGGACATTGCCATAGGCTGACAGTTCGAGGAGGTCCATGTCGCGACCTGAATTCAATCAAAACAATTGACAAGTAATAAATTCAGTTAGATTATTTTCTCCAAATGTATGGTCTGAATTCAGACAAAACACTTTACTAAGTTAGAAATTCTGTAGTATATTTTAAGGCTTGAAAAACCTGAAACACGACAATAAGAACTCTTCTGAATCAGATCAGCTCTGGATAATTCAGTCCGATTTCCCTTTGATCTATTTACTGTTGCCTACAGAAAATAGGTCAAAAGTTAAATAACCAACTTTTTAACACGAATAAGAGGTGTACTATTTCTTTAATTTCAAGCAGTTCAAAACAATTCCAAAGTTCAAATTCTCACTTTGAGATATGTATCTCATCGGAGATTTAACAACAGAACCACAATTCTGTAATGGTGAGTTATAATGCAATACAGTGAAGCTGGGAGGAATTGGAAAACTGAGTTACTGATTGAAGGATAATTTTGACAGATTTTAGATGAGCAAAAATGAGCATTCAACCAAAAAAAAAAAAAAAAAAAGCTGACCTACCCCAAAGTTAATAACAACCTGGAATTGATAAAGCAAATCATACACCTCACATGCAATTTCAGCTGTGGGAGCTAAATTTGTCCGACAAAACAGACAAAGAAGCGGCTATAAATGATTCAAGGAAGTATAAATGAAGACATAAGTATAGCACTGCAAAGTTTGGGGCATTTAACAACATGGTGGCTAAAGGCAAAGTTTTCAGAGCTAGATCCTTACCTTTTAATTAGATAATTAGAACAATGTAGATGATGACCAACAATTAAATAAAAATACCAATTAAATTTAAAATAATTACATATAACCGCAGGAAACAGAGCTCACACCTGTAGAACCTGACAGTTTTCCAGAGTGCTCTGTCCCCCCTGAAATTCACTAAAATAAAAGTTAGGTCTCCAGCAGCAGTTGCAGACAAAAGCAAAGCGAGATTGCATATTTACAACTACAAGAGAAATAAAGACCTTAAAACATTAGAGGTTAAAATGGAAAGAGTGTATAAGGATTCAAGATTATAATTTCATAAAAAGGGTCAAGATGTGAATTCTCATGAAAAAACAAGCATCTCTAAAACTCTAGTGCATGTAAAATTTCATTGATCAACAAAAAATCCATATAAAAGTCAAATCTAAATAAAAGTCAAGAAAACAATATTTTAATGAGTCTATCAAAGATTACGTGCACTATCTGCCCCAAAAGAACATGACAAAACAAAAATTCACTTACATAAATTAGCTTTATACAAAAAAACCAAATAACAAATAAACCACATTGATCAAACTAATTGGCTACATGCATTCGAGAAAAAAGTAACTACAACTATTACTTGGGTCTTCATTCAGACAGGAAACTGGCAGAATTTCATTTATAAATATGGTAGTCGATAAGACTAATTTACATAATTTTATTATTGAAAATGATACAGACACAGATGAATTACACAGATCCAACCACAGATGCATTAAAGCAACGTTGATTTAATTAAAGCAACGTTGCTTTAATAAAATATGTGGCTGGATCTGTCCAGAAAATGATACAGACACAAATGGATTACACAGATTCAGCCATAAATGCTATTAAAACAACGTTGCTTTAAAGCATATGTGGTTGAATCTGTGTAATTCATCTGTGTCTGTATCATTACTCTTTTATTATATACGTGATGAGAATTTAGGGCAGGTTTAGTACAAGGGTCCCCTATAAACAAAACCTCCTCCAAAGGAAAAGAAACACCTTACATCTCTCCAGCCCTCAAGCACAAAACTTCACACTTCAAACATAATTTTGTCTGATTAACTTAAAATTTCATTTTCAAATCTCCAGCCTCTTTAAATTATCTATCTCATGGCTTGGCAATACAGTCACTTAAGAAAGGCACAACAATTCTCTTCTATGATTACTCTTCACCATCATGATGCACACTATTAGTTCAATCAACTAACATGGTTTTCATTAGTTCACTTACTCATGCAAGACATTCCTCGCGTTATTTCAATCCCTCATCTGAAAACTTCAGTACAAAGAGAGTATACCCAAAGAAAATATCCCATGAAAGTATGAAACCAAAATGTAATACATAGATATATTTAAAATAAAAATTCCTCCCATAGTTGGAAAGCAGGAAACACCCCCGATTACATTTCTTCATCCAGCGCAAGCAACAGGATGAAAGCAGAAAATAAATTCTCTCTACTGCCCAAGCAGAATATCCAAAATTTGCAAAAAAAATTAGTATACTAATCAATTTAAGCCACATTAGCATTCACACAAAAAGAAATAATTCTCTAGTTTTCCTTAAAGGGATGCAGTTTTAAATGGATGCCTACCTACAAACCCAAAATTGGAACTGCGAGTTTTAGCCTAAGTTGACATATCTCATATACACTTAATTCATAGCATCTAAATTGGCATAGATTATCAAATTTTCAGTTTCCTCATAATTTAGTTGTACAGCATACCAAGATCACTTCATTTTTTTTTTGTAAAAAAGAATAACACCTTTAATTGCAAAATTAAAGCAAACGAGACAACCAAATTGATCAAATCTTGCATGCTTGACAAAACAAAACCAAACCCACTTCAAAAAATCCAAAAAATAACAACACCCAATTCTTGAAAACTGAAGAAAAAAACAACAAAAATAAAAAGCAGTGACCTTGGAGTAAGGCAAAATGTGATCGTAATCATGGCACAAGCAACCAGGGCACCCCACAAGCTTCTTAAACACAGTGTTACCAAGCGCGTCTCTTCGCCAACGATCTGGGTCTCGTCCTTTCACCTTCTCGGCCTTTTCCCAGCATTGTTGCTTCACGCTGTATGGGAAACTCCTGGGGTTTGCGCTTGAATCCGGAGACGAAATTTGAAGGTCCTTAAAGAAAGTCGCGGTTTCTTCTTCCGTCAGCAGTTCATTGTCGAGAAGAGACGCGGAGGCAACTGTTGTTTGGGCTCTTCTTCTCGACGGAGAAGATGTGCGCGTTATTGTTGATTTTCTTCGTTTTGGGTCTCCGTTTGGTCTCATTTTGTGAAGATAATGGTTTGCTGACTGTTTAGTTTCAGAATTTATATGGATATTTTAAAACTAAATTCTAGTGATCGTTTTTTTCCTAATTCATTTATTTGAATTTTATGATTTTTTTTTTTAAAAAAAAAAATGATACATATACAACCTTCCAACCCCACTCGAAAGTAGAACCCCCTTCGTACCGGCCTTCATACCAATATATCTGAAGAAAAAAAATCTCTAGAATCGACATGATTCATGCCAGTACCCAGTAAACACACACGTATAACGCAAAGCGCACGTATCGTTCAAGTAGTATAAAAATATCGATCCCACGAGGACTTAATTCCTACTGTTGTTATTAATTGTGAATCTATTTATTTACAAATATCTAATTAAATAGAGAAGAGAATGATTGTTTGATTGATTGAATGTGGTTTTGCACAATAAATAAATAAATAAAAGACAAAAGAAAATACTAAGGAAATAACAAAAGACACAAAGATCTAGGGTTGTGATTTCTTCCAATATCATTTTAATGATGAAGTGATTATTTTATAGTTGGGTAATACATTGATTTATTAACCTGGAACACGAAATTATGTAAAAGCCTCTTCCGATGGTCAAATTCAAATACCCAGTATAACCTAATTGAACCATATTCCTATGTCAACCAAATTACTGGATTCATTAAGATTAAGTTCCAATTATGGCTACCCCGCCCGACAGGTATATTCCTATCCTATAAGGAAATCTATTAAAGAGTTATTTATCCTCAAGGAAGATCGTGGGCTATTGAGTCTAAGGTCTTTAACCTAAAATCCCTATGTCTAGTTCATTTTAGATTTACCAGATCAATTTTATTAATGGCCAATTAATGAAAAAGCATTAAGATTAAGACTCAATAAATAAATCTTTATATTACCCAAACTATAATTTAACCCCTATAAACCGGTGATATTAAAAGTCATCACAACCCTAGATAAATAATTTAGTTACAACACATAACTAGGCTAGTAAAACTTGAAAATAAAAGACATAAAGTAAAAATGCGGTAAAGTAAATACTGAAAAGTAAATTACATAAAATAAAATGCTAAGGTAAAAGGAATTACTTTTACTACTACTAATTTAGATATCTCCCATAATATAATATATAAACTTGTGATAACATTACCAACCAGCCATATAGGCGGTAACATGATTAAGTCAAATTAAGTCCAACCGGCCATTAAGGCGGTAAAAAGATTTGTCCATGAACCTGCCATATAGGCGGTAAGAAAGTTTAATTACCAACCGACCAATCTGGCGGTATCCTTGATTAGTCAGGTTAAAACCAGATTAAAATGAATTACCAACCGACCAATATAGCGGTATCCTTTTTAAGTCATATTTTAAATAGTGAATATATATATTTAAGGGAGATTAATCTAAATAGCAATAGTAAAAGAATTACCTTTCACCCTAGCTGGGGAAGTTACCTCCTCATTACTGAAAAGTAAAAACTGAAAAATTAAAGAAAGAAAAGTATTGTGCGTAAAAGTAAATTGGAAAGTAAAAACTGAAAAGTAAAGAAAGAAAGTGCGAAACTGAAAATTAATTACTGAAAACTAAAAATAAACAAACTAGATACAATCTTCTTATTTATTCATTAAGAATTTCAAAGAAGAAAGTATGAATTTTACAAATGAAATGGCTTGGTATTTATAGGCAAAATTTTGCCACCATCAAATCATCAATCAATTTCTCCACCAAATCCATTATTAATTTCTCCACTAATTACTCCACCAAATCCATAATTGCTCCAATAATTTCTTATCTTGTTTGGTGTTGATTTGATAATTTATTAATTATAATTAATTAATATTTTGCTTTGAAAATGATTGATAATGACTTTTAATAATTACACTCCACACACTTCTGGATGGTTCATCAATTTCGGTCATGAAATCTTCAGAATTCGAAAATAATTTCTCTTTCAAAGTTGTAGATCTTTGAGTCTTCTTTAATCTGCACTTGAATCAGCTCAATCCGATATCTGAGTAAAAAGTTATGCCCAACATACGACAGATGTGGAAAACTGGAATTTCCAAAACTGCACTTCGTCAAAACGCCCTTTCAATTTCCAATCTCCAAAATTAATATATCAAGTCCAATAATTGCCCTTATTTGATCCACATTTCGTCCTAAATGATTTCATTGAGTCCCGATATTATTTTATCTGCAAAATAAACTAAAACACATCAAAACATTCATCAAACCCGAGAAACTAAACAAAATATTAAGTAAAAGGGGCGGTAAATATTGATATATTTTCCGCTCATCACACCCCCAAACCTAACATTTTGCTAGTCCTCGAGCAAAACAACAAAATAAAATTAAAATTAAACTAAGCCACTTTCGTAGGGATCACGGTTGCATTTAGCGTATGCAACAAGCCTTTAAACCCCTAGGTGTCCCTAGTGGACGAGTTGTAGTCTCGTGAGGGTTTACAGCAATGATACCCACAAACATTTTACAAAAGTAAAAAGGCAGTAAAACTAATGCACACAAAAGCAAAAAGACAAGAGAAAAGAGAATAAAGAAGATAGTAACTAATCAGTGTGAAACTTCTACTCCAAGTTTCTAGTTGTTTTGTTTCTTTGTAAATTACTATAAGTAAATTCTCCGATTATTTTTACCATTCTTCATATACACAGCCAACATAATATTAAACAACTCATTTTTGCCCACAACAGTCATAAGTGCAGTTGATAAGAGAGTAATATTTTTGTCCTAAAGTTCTATCAGATTTCACACCTTTTGTAGCAATGGAATAATTTTCTGATTTTTCTTGATTTCTTGAATTTTGACTTTTTATTTATATACAATATCTTCCATCTATGTAGCGAGCTTTGGGTCGGTGGCTCCCAAACTAGTTGGCTTTAGGGCACCAGGTGTTAAGACACCCCTACGGACTTAATTACTCAGACTTCAGATATATATATTTTGCAGTATCTTTGATCCATGTAACGAGCTTTGGGCCAATGACTCCCAAACCAGTTGGTTTTGGGCACTAGGTGTTAAAACACCCTTACAGACTTAATAACCCGGATCTAGATACTTTATTTTTTTTTTATATCAGAAATGATTTTTTTTTTTTTCCATAACTATTAATAGATGTTCCTCCAATTAAACTAGAGCACGAATATTACAACTTTTCAATTACAGCTCATGTCTGTATGTTACTATGCATGTTGATAATACCTGTCAAATGAGCATATGAAGATTCATTTTAGTCAGTATTATGGAGAATTCACAAATTAAATAATTCAAAATGAAATAAACAAAAATTAACTTGTTTCGAAAATAAATGTTTGAAATACGTCTCAAGAGTGGAAACTCCTTACTCGGCTATTTCTTACCAATTTCACCTTTTAGTCAAATAAAAACACAAAAATGCAAAATATTTTGTAATTTTTGAAAAATTTCAATTTTTTGTATTTTTCGAAAAGTTTTGGACTAAAAATAAAAACACAATACAAACAAGTACTATTAACTATACCTCACCCCCCAAACCTAAATGAGACATTGTCCCCAATGTCTTAAACAGTGAAAGAAGAGTTTAGAAAATAATACCTGGTTAGCTGAAATTCTACAGGAAATTAAAGGTTAAGATCCAGATTTATTCGACGCTTCTTACCACGATCGTCCTCAGACCATTTATTTTTGAAATGATAGGGTCAACTTCGGTTCATAGGCTATAAGTTGGTCTATTAGATCCGGAGCAGTTCTGGCAGTAAAGAGGAGTTCTTTCATAGGTTTTGACACGAACCCATTTCTCCGAGCATCATCAAGAAACACACAAAGAAAATCATAAAATCCATCAACGTTGAGTAGTCCAAGCGGTTTCTGGTGTATGTTCAGGTTCGCCCAAGATAGAACTATAAAAATTTCCTCCAATGTGCCCAAGCCACCTGGCAAAGCGATAAAAGCATCAGCTCGATTAATCATTTCTACCAGTCGTTCAGACATACCTGGCACGATCAGTTCCTCTCCGTTTGATGAACCAATAAGATTTGCCTCTGCCAAAGGTTTTGGGATGATTCCCAAAACATGACTGCCTCCTTCCTGTACAGCCTTTGAAATGATCCCCATAAGTCCAAGATTTCATCCGCCATATATTAAGTGCATATTCCTTGCAGCTAAGACTCGACCCAATTCCTGTGCTGCTTCTATGTATTGTGGCTTAATACCAACACTACTACTGCAAAACACGCAGATGTTTTCAACTCGTCTTCTTGAAGTGGCTTCCATATTTTTTTTTTGTATTTCTTTTTCAAATCAGGATGCCTTCAAAAGTGTAATGACGGGCTGAATTTATAGTACCTGAAAAAGGGTGAGTAATAATAGCACTAATATCTTCCAGAGGACGATTGTTAGCTAAACAACAAAAGAAATCGTGAAAGGTCAAAAAGTCTGGATCCTGTCTACGAAAATAAAGATAATTACAATAGAAAAGCGAATCAAAGCAATAATTAATGCAACGGAATTGTGTACGCAATACGCCACTCGTTTGGTATAAATCATTAGGATGCGTCTCAAGAATAATTCTTTACTCAGCCATGCTAATGAATTGTTTCTCTACTTTGTGATTGCCAAACACCATTCCTTCTGTCTTAAAATGCTCCGTTTGTGCTTTTCCCTACAAAAATAACACACAAAATTAAAAACTCTACCACATGATACACAAAATATAAAAACAAAAATTACAACAAATTGCATGGGTTGCCTCCCTGCTAGCGCTAAATTTTTCGTCTTCAGCCAGACGTGACTGAAATCTATATGTCAAGGAGGTTTCAGTGTTGTTTTGGATGTCCGATTAAAGACAATCCCTGAGCGTTGCTTTTGAAGGGTCTCTTCCAACGGTAAAGTGGCAAAAAATTTTGTCTCATTCAGTGCTGTGCCACCTTTTTGCTCCTTGTTACTCCAGTGGTTCCTGCAAAGAAAGAAAGAAAATCAGGAGGTCTCGTATGATGCTTGACTTGGAATGGAAATTCCATTCTGTCAAGCTTCTGGTTGATATCTTTAATTTGTACTCCCCAAAACAGCGATGTTTCTCCTGAATGCTCTGGATCTTTATTAAGGTCAGACATTTGCTCCTCCATTTGCTCTGTTTCTTGCTCCACCTTCTTCACAGATGTATTGTAAAATTCTTGCATTCATCTCTTCATCTGTCCTCTGTGAAATACATGCTTCAAAATTGTCAACCCGAGGATGCAAAGATGTTTCTGACATTAGGTTTTCATCCTCTGATACGACTGGAATGGATGGTTCAGATAGATCTTCTTCAAACATCAAGGTAAAGCATGCTCCAAGATCTTCATTTGAGGATTGAAAGTTTGATCCTCCGTTGTTGGTGCAGTTGGTACAAATAGATCAGCTTCATCCTCGTCAGAATCTGAATAATAAAAGTCAAATTGAGACTTTGCCGGTTCGGGCTCCTGAACTGATACCTCTGGTTGTTGATACTGCTCAGCCTCCTCCTCTATTGAAGTGTCATTGTGAAATGATTGGTACTCGAAGGCTTCATCTATGTCATCTGAAACTGGTTCTTGAGGTATGTAGTTCTGGTTTTCTGTGAATTGTCTCATTTGAATTGTCATCCTCTGAATGAATTCTGATTGTCTCTGAATACTTTCAAATTGTTTCTGGCTTGTTTCAAGCATTGTATCTAACTTTTCTTTTGTTTCTTGAACATATCTTCGAGCATGTTAGCAACTGATTTCTTCTGATGTTTCTAGTTGTTGATGAAGATCATAGGTAGATGGTGGATAAGATGGAAAATGTGGTTCTGTGAAATGTGATGGCTCGTCATAACAAGAAGGATCTTGATAGCTCTGCCACCCTGGATGGTATTTGTATTTGCAATAATCTCTAGGGTGGTTACATTACAAATGTCACATCTCCCCATTGCGTTTTGTTTAGCAAATGTGGTATTGCTTGGTTCTGGCATCCAGTGATAATTGTTGGGCTGGACAACAGGCCTCAGAAAAACCGGACTGTTGCTCCCAAATTTGGGGTGTATTTTCTTAGTAAAGCTCGTGATCTCTCAATCTCCCAATAAAGTTCCATTTCTCAATCACCTGAAAAAAAAGAAATAAAAATTACAAATAAAAATAAGAAAATTAGATACAAGTAAATTAGATAGCTTCAAAATTAATAACTCAAGAAAAATAAGTCCCCGGCAACGGCGCCAAAAACTTGACCGGCGTAAACACACACGTATAACGCAAGCGCACGTATCGTTCAAGTAGTATAAAAATATCGATCCCACGAGGACTTAATTCCTACTGTTGTTATTAATTATTGAATCTATTTATTTACAAATATCTAATTAAATAGAGAGAGAATGATTGTTTGATTGATTGAATGTGGTTTTGCACAATAAATAATATAAAAAAGACAAAAGAAAATACTAAGGAAAATAACAAAAGACACAAAGATCTAGGGTTGTGATTTCTTCCAATATCATTTTAATGATGAAGTGATTATTTATAGTTGGGTAATACATTGATTTATTAACCTGGAACACGAAATTATGTAAAAGCCTCTTCCGATGGTCAAATTCAAATACCCAGTATAACCTAATTGAACCATATTCCTATGTCAACCAAATTACCTGGATTCATTAAGATTAAGTTCCAATTATGGCTACCCCCGCCCGACAGGTATATTCCTATCCTATAAGGAAATCTATTAAAGGGTTATCTATCCTCAAGGAAGATCGTGGGCTATTGAGTCTAAGGTCTTTAACCTAAAATCCCTATGTCTAGTTCATTTTAGATTTACCAGATCAATTTTATTAATGGCCAATTAATGAAAAAGCATTAAGATTAAGACTCAATAAATAAATCTTTATATTACCCAAACTATAATTTAACCCCTTATAAACCGGTGATATTAAAAGTCATCACAACCCTAGATAAATAATTTAGTTACAACACATAACTAGGGCTAGTAAGAACTTGAAAATAAAAGACATAAAGTAAAAATGCGGTAAAGTAAACTGAAAAGTAAATTACAATAAAATAAAATGCTAAGGTAAAAGGAATTACTTTTACTACTACTAATTTAGATATCTCCCATAATATAATATATAAACTTGTGATAACATTACCAACCAGCCATATAGGCGGTAACATGATTAAGTCAAATTAAGTCCAAACGGCCATTAAGGCGGTTAAAAAGATTTGTCCATGAACCTGCCATATAGGCGGTAAGAAAGTTTAATTACCAACCGACCAATCTGGCGGTATCCTTGATTAGTCAGGTTTAAAACCAGATTAAATGAATTACCAACCGACCAATATAGCGGTATATTTTTTAAGTCAATATTTAAATAGTGAATATATTATATTTAAGGGAGATTAATCTAAATAGCAATAGTAAAAGAATTACCTTTCACCCTAGCTGGGGAAGTTACCTCCTCATTACTGAAAAGTAAAAACTGAAAAATTAAAGAAAGAAAAGTATTGTGCGTAAAAGTAAATTGCGGAAAGTAAAAACTGAAAAGTAAAGAACTTGACCGGCGTAAACACACACGTATAACGCAAGCGCACGTATCGTTCAAGTAGTATAAAAATATCGATCCCACGAGGACTTAAAACCTTTTTGTTATTAATTTATGGGGCCAACTGATTACCAGTATTTAACAGGTTGTTTGATTGAATGATTTGAAATGACGATGATTCTAAATTTAAACAAGTAAATAAATTGCTTGAGTAGGTTGAGAAAAATCCAAATTATAAAACTATCCAGGGTTGTGATTAATTCCAATATTATTTAGAAGATGAAGTGGTTATCTTAAAATTGGGTAATATATTGATTTATTAACCTGGAACACTAATTTATGTAAAAAGCCTCTTCCGATGGTCAATTTCAAATACCTAGTAAATCCAATTGAACCATATGTCTATGTCAACCAAATTACCTAGATTCATTAAGATTAAGTTCCAATTATGGCCTACTCGCCCGACAGGTATATTCCTATCCTGTAAGGAAATCTATTAAAATGGTTATCTATCCTCAAGGAAGATCGTGGGTTATTGAGTCTAAGGTCTTAAACTTAAAATCCCTATGTCTAGTTCATTTTAAGTTTACCTAATCAATTTTATTAATGGCCAGTTAATAAAAAGCATTAAGATTAAGACTCAATAAATAATCTTTAAATTACCCAACCTATAATAACCCCTTATAAACCGGTTATATTGAAATTCATCACAACCCTAGATACTAACTTAGTTACAATACATAGCTATGGCTAATGAAAACTTAAAAGACATAAAATAAAAATGCTAAAAAGTAACTGCGAGAAAGTAAAAGCGGGAAAGTAAATGAAAATAAACTGCCAAGATAAAAGGAATTACTTTTACTAATTACTAACTTGGATATCTCCCTTAGTATAACATAATCACTTGTGAGATTAAAACCAACCGACCATATAGGCGGTACCCTGATTAAGTCAAGTTAAGTCCGACCAGCCATAAAGGCACTAAAATTTGTCCATGAACCTGCCATGTAGGCGATAAAGAAATAACCAGCCATAAAGGCGGAACCAAAATTAAATTACAAACCGACCAATCTGGCGGTATCCTTGCTTAGTCAGGTTTAACAGTTTAAATTAAATAGCCCACCGACAATATAGCGGTATTCCTTTTTAAGTCAAATTTTAGAATAGTGAATATGTTGTGTCTAAGGGAGATTAATCTAAGATAGTAACAGTAAAAGAATTACCTTTCACCTCGGCAGAGGGAAGTTACCTCCTCATGGTTGAAAAATAAAAACTGAAAAGTAAAGAAAGGAAAGTGTTATGCGTAAAAGTAAATTACGGAAAGTAAAACTGAAAAGTAAAGAAAAGAAAGTGCGAAAGTGAAAATTAATTACTGAAAACTAAAAATAAACAAACTAGATACAATCTTTTTATTTTTTCATTAAGGATTTCAAAGAAGAAAGTATGAATTTTACAAATGAATGGCTTGGTATTTATAGGCAAAATTTTGCCACCATCAAATTCTCCACCAAATCCATTATTAATTTCTCACTAATTACTCCACCAAATCCATAATTGCTCCACTAATTGCTTATCTTGTTTGGTGTTGATTTGATAATTTTTATTAATTATTAATTAATTAATATTTTGCTTTGAAAATGATTGATAATGACTTTTAATAATTACACTCCACACACTTCTGGATGGTTCATCAATTTCGGTCATGAAATCATCAGAATTTGAAAATATGTTCTCTTTAAAAGTTGTAGATCTTTGAGTCTTCTTTAATCTGGAACTTGAATCAGCTCAATCCGATATCTGAGTACAAAGTTATGCCCAAATACGACAGATGCACAAAACTGGAATTTCCAAAACTGCACTTCGTCAAAACGCCCTTTCAAGTTTCCAATCTCCAAAATTAAAATACCAAGTCCAATAATTGCCCTTATTTGACCCATATTTCATCCTAAATGATTTCATTAAGACCCGATATTATTTTATCTGCAAAATAAACTAAAACATATCAAAACGTTCATCAAACCCGAGAAACTAAATAAAATATTAAGTTAAAGGGGCGGTAAATATTGATATATTTTCCGCTCATCACAAACAAACCTAACATTTTGCTAGTCCTCGAGCAAAAACACAAAATAAAAAAAATTAAACTAAGCCACTTTCGTAGGAATCACGGTTGCATTTAGCATATGCAACAAGCCTTTAAACCCCTAGGTGTCCCTAGTGGACGAGTTGTAGTCTCGTGAGGGTTTACAGCAATGATACCCACAAACATTTTACAAAAGTAAAAAGGCAGTAAAACTAATGCACACAAAAGCAAAAAGACAAGAGAAAAGAATAAAGAAGATAGTAACTTATCAGGTGAAACTTCTACTACAGTTTCTAGTTGTTTTGTTTCTTTCTAAATTACTAAATAAGTAAATTCTCCGATTATTTTTACCATTCTTCATATACACAGCCATCATAATATTAAACAACTCATTTTTGCCCACAACAGTCATAAGTGCAGTTGATAAGAGAGTAATATTTTTGTCCTAAAGTTCTATCAGATTTCACACCTTTTTGTAGCAATGGAATAATTTTTCTGATTTTCTGATTTTTCTTTGATTTTTCTGAATTTTGACTTTTTATTTATATACAATACCTTCCGTCTATGTAGCGAGCTTTGGGTCGGTGACTCCCAAACCAGTTGGCTTTAGGGCACCAGGTGTTAAGACACCCCTACGAACTTAATTACTCAGACTTCAGATATATATATATTTTGCAGTATCTTTGATCCATGTAACGAGCTTTGGGCCAATGACTCCCCAACACCCGTTGGTTTTATGGCACTAGGTGTTAAAACACCCTTACAGACTTAATAACCCGGATCTTAGATACTTTATTTTTTTTTTATATCAGAAATGATTTTTTTTTATTCCATAACTATTAATAGATGTTTCCTCCAATTAAACTAGAGCACGAAATATTACAAGCTTTTCAATTACAGATCATGTCTGTATGTTACTATGCATGTTGATAATACCTGTCAAATGAGCATATGAAGATTCATTTTAGTCAGTATTATGGAGAATTCACAAATTAAATAATTCAAAATGAAATAAACAAAAATTAACTTGTTTCGAAATAAATGGTTTGAAATACGTCTCAAGAGTGGAAACTCCTTACTCGGCTATTTCTTACCAATTTCACCTTTTAGTTAAAATAAAAACACAAAAATGCAAAATATTTTTGTAATTTTTGAAAAATTTTCAATTTTTTTGTATTTTTCGAAAAGTTTTGGACTAAAAATAAAAACACAATACAAACAAGTACTATTAACTATACCTCACCCCCAAACCTAAATGAGACATTGTCCCCAATGTCTTAAACAGTGAAAGAAGAGTTTAGAAAATAATACCTGGTTAGCTGAAATTCTACAGGAAAATTAAAGGTTAAGATCCAGATTTATTCGTCGCTTCTTACCACGATCGTCCTCAGACCATTTTATTTTTGAAATGATAGGGTCAACTTTCGGTTCATAGGCTATAAGTGTTCTATTAGATCCGGAGCAGTTCTGGCAGTAAATAGGAGTTCTTTCATAGGTTTTGACACGAACCCATTTCTCCGAGCATCATCAAGAAACACACAAAGAAAATCATAAAATCCATCAACGTTGAGTAGTCCAAGCGGTTTCTGGTGTATGTTCAGGTTCGCCCAAGATAGTACTATAAAAATTTCCTCCAATATGCCCAAGCCACCTGGCAAAGCAATAAAAGCATCAGAACGGTTAATCATTTCTACCAGTCGTTCAGACATACCTGGCACGATCAGTTCCTCTCCGTTTGATGAACCAATAAGATTTGCCTCTGCCAAAGGTTTTGGGATGATTCCCAAAACATGACTGCCTCCTTCCTGTACAGCCTTTGAAACGATCCCCATAAGTCCAAGATTTCCTCCGCCATATATTAAGTGCATATTCCTTGCTGCTAAGACTCGACCCAATTCATGTGCTGCTTCTATGTATTGTGGTTTAGTACCAACAGTACTACCGCAAAACACGCAAATGTTTTCAACTCGTCTTCTTGAAGTGGCTTCCATGTTTTACTCTGGATATCTTCAAAAGTGCAATGATGAGTTGAATTTATAATACCTGAAAAGGGGGAGTAAAAATAGCACAAGTATCTTCCAAAGGACGATTAGTAGCGAAATAGTAAAATAGATCGTGATAGTCAACAAGATCTGGATCCTGTCGGAGAAAATAAAAGAAAACAACAAAACAAATTACAATTATTAGCAAAAGACAAAGAGATATAATATTTACAAAATAACGGGCTTGATTGACATCTATGCGTCAGGGACAAGCTTCCCATCCAATTTTCTTATAAATTGGCAAACAGGGTCTTTTTGAGTCAGATTCCCGAGACTTAACTGTTGTCTTCTTTCTTTTGAGGTATGTAGTTCTGGTTTTCTGTGAATTGTCTCATTTGAATTGTCATCCTCTGAATGAATTCTGATTGTCTCTGAATACTTTCAAATTGTTTCTGGCTTGTTTCAAGCATTGTATCTAACTTTTCTTTTTGTTTCTTGAACATATCTTCGAGCATGTTTAGCAACTGATTTTCTTCTGATGTTTCTAGTTGTTGATGAAGATCATAGGTAGATGGTGGATAAGATGGAAAATGTGGTTCTGTGAAATGTGATGGCTCGTCATAACAAGAAGGATCTTGATAGCTCTGCCACCCTGGATGGTATTTGTATTTGCA
Source organism: Zanthoxylum bungeanum (assembly GCA_019454045.1). NCBI lineage: Eukaryota > Viridiplantae > Streptophyta > Magnoliopsida > Sapindales > Rutaceae > Zanthoxylum > Zanthoxylum bungeanum. Next base: position 22,677 of record SKCR01020942.1, read on the forward strand.
ATAATCTCTAGGGTGGTTACCATTACAAATGTCACATCTCCCCATTGCGTTTTGTTTAGCAAATGTGGTATTGCTTGGTTCTGGCATCCAGTGATAATTGTTGGGCTGGACAACAGGCCTCAGAAAACCGGACTGTTGCTCCCAAATTTGGGGTGTATTTTCTAGTAAAGCTCGTGATCTCTCAATCTCCCAATAAAGTTCCATTTCTCAATCACCTGAAAAAAAAAAATTACAAATAAAAATAAAGAAAATTAGATACAAGTAAATTAGATAGCTTCAAAATTAATAACTCAAGAAAAATAAGTCCCCGGCAGCGGCGCCAAAAACTTGACCGGCGTAAACACACACGTATAACGCAAGCGCACGTATCGTTCAAGTAGTATAAAAATATCGATCCCACGAGGACTTAATTCCTACTGTTGTTATTAATTATTGAATCTATTTATTTACAAATATCTAATTAAATAGAGAAGAGAATGATTGTTTGATTGATTGAATGTGGTTTTGCACAATAAATAAATATATAAAAAGACAAAAGAAAATACTAAGGAAAATAACAAAAGACACAAAGATCTAGGGTTGTGATTTCTTCCAATATCATTTTAATGATGAAGTGATTATTTTATAGTTGGGTAATACATTGATTTATTAACCTGGAACACGAAATTATGTAAAAGCCTCTTCCGATGGTCAAATTCAAATACCCAGTATAACCTAATTGAACCATATTCCTATGTCAACCAAATTACCTGGATTCATTAAGATTAAGTTCCAATTATGGCTACCCCCGCCCGACAGGTATATTCCTATCCTATAAGGAAATCTATTAAAGGGTTATCTATCCTCAAGGAAGATCGTGGGCTATTGAGTCTAAGGTCTTTAACCTAAAATCCCTATGTCTAGTTCATTTTAGATTTACCAGATCAATTTTATTAATGGCCAATTAATGAAAAAGCATTAAGATTAAGACTCAATAAATAAATCTTATATTACCCAAACTATAATTTAACCCCTTATAAACCGGTGATATTAAAAGTCATCACAACCCTAGATAAATATTTAGTTACAACACATAACTAGGGCTAGTAAAAACTTGAAAATAAAAGACATAAGTAAAAATGCGGTAAAGTAAATACTGAAAAGTAAATTACAATAAAATAAAATGCTAAGGTAAAAGGAATTACTTTTACTACTACTAATTTAGATATCTCCCATAATATAATATATAAACTTGTGATAACATTACCAACCAGCCATATAGGCGGTAACATGATTAAGTCAAATTAAGTCCAACCGGCCATTAAGGCGGTAAAAAGATTTGTCCATGAACCTGCCATATAGGCGGTAAGAAAGTTTAATTACCAACCGACCAATCTGGCGGTATCCTTGATTAGTCAGGTTAAAACCAGATTAAAATGAATTACCAACCGACCAATATAGCGGTATCCTTTTTAAGTCAATATTTTAAATAGTGAATATATTATATTTAAGGGAGATTAATCTAAATAGCAATAGTAAAAGAATTACCTTTCACCCTAGCTGGGGAAGTTACCTCCTCATTACTGAAAAGTAAAAATGAAAAATAAAGAAAGAAAAGTATTGTGCGTAAAAGTAAATTGCGGAAAGTAAAAACTGAAAAGTAAAGAACTTGACCGGCGTAAACACACACGTATAACGCAAGCGCACGTATCGTTCAAGTAGTATAAAAATATCGATCCCACGAGGACTTAAAACCTTTTTGTTATTAATTTATGGGGCCAACTGATTACCAGTATTTAACAGGTTGTTTGATTGAATGATTTGAAATGACGATGATTCTAAATTTAAAACAAGTAAATAAAATTGCTTAAAAGTAGGTTGAGAAAAATCCAAATTTATAAAAACTATCCAGGGTTGTGATTAATTCCAATATTATTTAGAAGATGAAGTGGTTATCTTAAAATTGGGTAATATATTGATTTATTAACCTGGAACACTAATTTATGTAAAAGCCTCTCCGATGGTCAATTTCAAATACCTAGTATAATCCAATTGAACCATGTCTATGTCAACCAAATTACCTAGATTCATTAAGATTAAGTTCCAATTATGGCTACCTCCGCCCGACAGGTATATTCCTATCCTGTAAGGAAATCTATTAAAGGGTTATCTATCCTCAAGGAAGATCGTGGGTTATTGAGTCTAAGGTCTTAAACTTAAAATCCCTATGTCTAGTTCATTTTAAGTTTACCTAATCAATTTTATTAATGGCCAGTTAATAAAAAGCATTAAGATTAAGACTCAATAAATAAATCTTTAAATTACCCAACCTATAATCTAACCCCTTATAAACCGGTTATATTGAAATTCATCACAACCCTAGATACTAACTTAGTTACAATACATAGCTATGGCTAATGAAAACTTAAAAGACATAAAATAAAAATGCTAAAAAGTAACTGCGAGAAAGTAAAAGCGGGAAAGTAATGAAAATAAACTGCAAGATAAAAGGAATTACTTTTACTAATTACTAACTTGGATATCTCCCTTAGTATAACATAATCACTTGTGAGATTAAAACCAACCGACCATATAGGCGGTACCCTGATTAAGTCAAGTTAAGTCCGACCAGCCATAAAGGCACTAAAATTTGTCCATGAACCTGCCATGTAGGCGATAAAGAAATAACCAGCCATAAAGGCGGAACCAAAATTAATTACAAACCGACCAATCTGGCGGTATCCTTGCTTAGTCAGGTTTAACAGTTTAAATTAAATAGCCCACCGACCAATATAGCGGTTTCCTTTTTAAGTCAAATTTTAGAATAGTGAATATGTTGTGTCTAAGGGAGATTAATCTAAGATAGTAACAGTAAAAGAATTACCTTTCACCTCGGCAGAGGGAAGTTACCTCCTCATGGTTGAAAAATAAAAACTGAAAAAGTAAAGAAGGAAAGTGTTATGCGTAAAAGTAAATTACGGAAAGTAAAAACTGAAAAGTAAAGAAAAGAAAGTGCGAAAGTGAAAATTAATTACTGAAAACTAAAAATAAACAAACTAGATACAATCTTTTTTTTTCATTAAGGATTTCAAAGAAGAAAGTATGAATTTAAATGAAATGGCTTGGTATTTATAGGCAAAATTTTGCCACCATCAAATCTCCACCAAATCCATTATTAATTCTCCACTAATTACTCCACCAAATCCATAATTGCTCCACTAATTGCTTATCTTGTTTGGTGTTGATTTGATAATTTTTATTAATTATTAATTAATTAATATTTTGCTTTGAAAATGATTGATAATGACTTTTAATAATTACACTCCACACACTTCTGGATGGTTCATCAATTTCGGTCATGAAATCATCAGAATTTGAAAATATGTTTTCTCTTTAAAAGTTGTAGATCTTTGAGTCTTCTTTAATCTGGAACTTGAATCAGCTCAATCCGATATCTGAGTACAAAGTTATGCCCAAAATACGACAGATGCACAAAACTGGAATTTCCAAAACTGCACTTCGTCAAAACGCCCTTTCAAGTTTCCAATCTCCAAAATTAAAATACCAAGTCCAATAATTGCCCTTATTTGACCCATATTTCATCCTAAATGATTTCATTAAGACCCGATATTATTTTATCTGCAAAATAAACTAAAACATATCAAAACGTTCATCAAACCCGAGAAACTAAATAAAATATTAAGTTAAAGGGGCGGTAAATATTGATATATTTTCCGCTCATCACACCCCCAAACCTAACATTTTGCTAGTCCTCGAGCAAAACAACAAAATAAAAATAAAATTAAACTAAGCCACTTTCGTAGGAATCGCGGTTGCATTTAGCATATGCAACAAGCCTTTAAACCCCTAGGTGTCCCTAGTGGACGAGTTGTAGTCTCGTGAGGGTTTACAGCAATGATACCCACAAACATTTTACAAAAGTAAAAAGGCAGTAAAACTAATGCACACAAAAGCAAAAAGACAAGAGAAAAGAGAATAAAGAAGATAGTAACTTATCAGGTGAAACTTCTACTACAAGTTTCTAGTTGTTTTGTTTCTTTCTAAATTACTAAATAAGTAAATTCTCCGATTATTTTTACCATTCTTCATATACACAGCCATCATAATATTAAACAACTCATTTTTGCCCACAACAGTCATAAGTGCAGTTGATAAGAGAGTAATATTTTTGTCCTAAAGTTCTATCAGATTTCACACCTTTTTGTAGCAATGGAATAATTTTTCTGATTTTTCTGATTTTTTTTCTTTGATTTTTCTGAATTTTGACTTTTTATTTATATACAATACCTTCCGTCTATGTAGCGAGCTTTGGGTCGGTGACTCCCAAACCAGTTGGCTTTAGGGCACCAGGTGTTAAGACACCCCTACGAACTTAATTACTCAGACTTCAGATATATATATTTTGCAGTATCTTTGATCCATGTAACGAGCTTTGGGCCAATGACTCCCAAACCCGTTGGTTTTATGGCACTAGGTGTTAAAACACCCTTACAGACTTAATAACCCGGATCTTAGATACTTTATTTTTTTTTTATATCAGAAATGATTTTTTTTTATTCCATAACTATTAATAGATGTTTCCTCCAATTAAACTAGAGCACGAAATATTACAAGCTTTTCAATTACAGATCATGTCTGTATGTTACTATGCATGTTGATAATACCTGTCAATGAGCATATGAAGATTCATTTTAGTCAGTATTATGGAGAATTCACAAATTAAATAATTCAAAATGAAATAAACAAAAATTAACTTGTTTCGAAATAAATGGTTTGAAATACGTCTCAAGAGTGGAAACTCCTTACTCGGCTATTTCTTACCAATTTCACCTTTTAGTTAAAATAAAAACACAAAAATGCAAAATATTTTTGTAATTTTTGAAAAATTTTCAATTTTTTTGTATTTTTCGAAAAGTTTTGGACTAAAAATAAAAACACAATACAAACAAGTACTATTAACTATACCTCACCCCCAAACCTAAATGAGACATTGTCCCCAATGTCTTAAACAGTGAAAGAAGAGTTTAGAAAATAATACCTGGTTAGCTGAAATTCTACAGGAAAATTAAAGGTTAAGATCCAGATTTATTCGTCGCTTCTTACCACGATCGTCCTCAGACCATTTTATTTTTGAAATGATAGGGTCAACTTTCGGTTCATAGGCTATAAGTTGTTCTATTAGATCCGGAGCAGTTCTGGCAGTAAATAGGAGTTCTTTCATAGGTTTTGACACGAACCCATTTCTCCGAGCATCATCAAGAAACACACAAAGAAAATCATAAAATCCATCAACGTTGAGTAGTCCAAGCGGTTTCTGGTGTATGTTCAGGTTCGCCCAAGATAGTACTATAAAAATTTCCTCCAATATGCCCAAGCCACCTGGCAAAGCAATAAAAGCATCAGAACGGTTAATCATTTCTACCAGTCGTTCAGACATACCTGGCACGATCAGTTCCTCTCCGTTTGATGAACCAATAAGATTTGCCTCTGCCAAAGGTTTTGGGATGATTCCCAAAACATGACTGCCTCCTTCCTGTACAGCCTTTGAAACGATCCCCATAAGTCCAAGATTTCCTCCGCCATATATTAAGTGCATATTCCTTGCTGCTAAGACTCGACCCAATTCATGTGCTGCTTCTATGTATTGTGGTTTAGTACCAACAGTACTACCGCAAAACACGCAAATGTTTTCAACTCGTCTTCTTGAAGTGGCTTCCATGTTTTACTCTGGATATCTTCAAAAGTGCAATGATGAGTTGAATTTATAATACCTGAAAAGGGGGAGTAAAAATAGCACAAGTATCTTCCAAAGGACGATTAGTAGCGAAATAGTAAAATAGATCGTGATAGTCAACAAGATCTGGATCCTGTCGGAGAAAATAAAAGAAAACAACAAAACAAATTACAATTATTAGCAAAAGACAAAGAGATATAATATTTACAAAAATAACGGGCTTGATTGACATCTATGCGTCAGGGACAAGCTTCCCATCCAATTTTCTTATAAATTGGCAAACAGGGTCTTTTTGAGTCAGATTCCCGAGACTTAACTGTTGTCTTTCTTTTTGAGGTATGTAGTTCTGGTTTTCTGTGAATTGTCTCATTTGAATTGTCATCCTCTGAATGAATTCTGATTGTCTCTGAATACTTTCAAATTGTTTCTGGCTTGTTTCAAGCATTGTATCTAACTTTTCTTTTTGTTTCTTGAACATATCTTCGAGCATGTTTAGCAACTGATTTTCTTCTGATGTTTCTAGTTGTTGATGAAGATCATAGGTAGATGGTGGATAAGATGGAAAATGTGGTTCTGTGAAATGTGATGGCTCGTCATAAAGAGAAGGATCTTGATAGCTCTGCCACCCTGGATGGTATTTGTATTTGCAATAATCTCTAGGGTGGTTACCATTACAAATGTCACATCTCCCCATTGCGTTTTGTTTAGCAAATGTGGTATTGCTTGGTTCTGGCATCCAGTGATAATTGTTGGGCTGGACAACAGGCCTCAGAAAACCGGACTGTTGCTCCCAAATTTGGGGTGTATTTTCTAGTAAAGCTCGTGATCTCTCAATCTCCCAATAAAGTTCCATTTCTCAATCACCTGAAAAAAAAAAGAAATAAAAATTACAAATAAAAATAAAGAAAATTAGATACAAGTAAATTAGATAGCTTCAAAATTAATAACTCAAGAAAAATAAGTCCCCGGCAGCGGCGCCAAAAACTTGACCGGCGTAAACACACACGTATAACGCAAGCGCACGTATCGTTCAAGTAGTATAAAAATATCGATCCCACGAGGACTTAATTCCTACTGTTGTTATTAATTATTGAATCTATTTATTTACAAATATCTAATTAAATAGAGAAGAGAATGATTGTTTGATTGATTGAATGTGGTTTTGCACAATAAATAAATATATAAAAAGACAAAAGAAAATACTAAGGAAAATAACAAAGACACAAAGATCTAGGGTTGTGATTTCTTCCAATATCATTTTAATGATGAAGTGATTATTTTATAGTTGGGTAATACATTGATTTATTAACCTGGAACACGAAATTATGTAAAAGCCTCTTCCGATGGTCAAATTCAAATACCCAGTATAACCTAATTGAACCATATTCCTATGTCAACCAAATTACCTGGATTCATTAAGATTAAGTTCCAATTATGGCTACCCCCGCCCGACAGGTATATTCCTATCCTATAAGGAAATCTATTAAAGGGTTATCTATCCTCAAGGAAGATCGTGGGCTATTGAGTCTAAGGTCTTTAACCTAAAATCCCTATGTCTAGTTCATTTTAGATTTACCAGATCAATTTTATTAATGGCCAATTAATGAAAAAGCATTAAGATTAAGACTCAATAAATAAATCTTTATATTACCCAAACTATAATTTAACCCCTTAAAACCGGTGATATTAAAAGTCATCACAACCCTAGATAATAATTTAGTTACAACACATAACTAGGGCTAGTAAAAACTTGAAAATAAAAGACATAAAGTAAAAATGCGGTAAAGTAAATACTGAAAAGTAAATTACAATAAAATAAAATGCTAAGGTAAAAGGAATTACTTTTACTACTACTAATTTAGATATCTCCCATAATATATATATAAACTTGTGATAACATTACCAACCAACCAGCCATATAGGCGGTAACATGATTAAGTCAAATTAAGTCCAACCGGCCATTAAGGCGGTAAAAAGATTTGTCCATGAACCTGCCATATAGGCGGTAAGAAAGTTTAATTACCAACCGACCAATCTGGCGGTATCCTTGATTAGTCAGGTTAAAACCAGATTAAAATGAATTACCAACCGACCAATATAGCGGTATCCTTTTTAAGTCAATATTTTAAATAGTGAATATATATATTTAAGGGAGATTAATCTAAATAGCAATAGTAAAAGAATTACCTTTCACCCTAGCTGGGGAAGTTACCTCCTCATTACTGAAAAGTAAAAACTGAAAAATTAAAGAAAGAAAAGTATTGTGCGTAAAAGTAAATTGCGGAAAGTAAAAACTGAAAAGTAAAGAACTTGACCGGCGTAACACACACGTATAACGCAAGCGCACGTATCGTTCAAGTAGTATAAAAATATCGATCCCACGAGGACTTAAAACCTTTTTGTTATTAATTTATGGGGCCAACTGATTACCAGTATTTAACAGGTTGTTTGATTGAATGATTTGAAATGACGATGATTCTAAATTTAAAACAAGTAAATAAAATTGCTTAAAAGTAGGTTGAGAAAAATCCAAATTTATAAAAACTATCCAGGGTTGTGATTAATTCCAATATTATTTAGAAGATGAAGTGGTTATCTTAAAATTGGGTAATATATTGATTTATTAACCTGGAACACTAATTTATGTAAAAGCCTCTTCCGATGGTCAATTTCAAATACCTAGTATAATCCAATTGAACCATATGTCTATGTCAACCAAATTACCTAGATTCATTAAGATTAAGTTCCAATTATGGCTACCTCCGCCCGACAGGTATATTCCTATCCTGTAAGGAAATCTATTAAAAGGGTTATCTATCCTCAAGGAAGATCGTGGGTTATTGAGTCTAAGGTCTTAAACTTAAAATCCCTATGTCTAGTTCATTTTAAGTTTACCTAATCAATTTTATTAATGGCCAGTTAATAAAAAGCATTAAGATTAAGACTCAATAATAAATCTTTAAATTACCCAACCTATAATCTAACCCCTTATAAACCGGTTATATTGAAATTCATCACAACCCTAGATACTAACTTAGTTACAATACATAGCTATGGCTAATGAAAACTTAAAAGACATAAAATAAAAATGCTAAAAAGTAACTGCGAGAAAGTAAAAGCGGGAAAGTAAATGAAAATAAACTGCCAAGATAAAAGGAATTACTTTTACTAATTACTAACTTGGATATCTCCCTTAGTATAACATAATCACTTGTGAGATTAAAACCAACCGACCATATAGGCGGTACCCTGATTAAGTCAAGTTAAGTCCGACCAGCCATAAAGGCAATAAAATTTGTCCATGAACCTGCCATGTAGGCGATAAAGAAATAACCAGCCATAAAGGCGGAACCAAAATTAAATTACAAACCGACCAATCTGGCGGTATCCTTGGCTTAGTCAGGTTTAACAGTTTAAATTAAATAGCCCACCGACCAATATAGCGGTATTCCTTTTTAAGTCAAATTTTAGAATAGTGAATATGTTGTGTCTAAGGGAGATTAATCTAAGATAGTAACAGTAAAAGAATTACCTTTCACCTCGGCAGAGGGAAGTTACCTCCTCATGGTTGAAAAATAAAAACTGAAAAAGTAAAGAAAGGAAAGTGTTATGCGTAAAAGTAAATTACGGAAAGTAAAACTGAAAAGTAAAGAAAAGAAAGTGCGAAAGTGAAAATTAATTACTGAAAACTAAAAATAAACAAACTAGATACAATCTTTTTATTTTTTCATTAAGGATTTCAAAGAAGAAAGTATGAATTTTACAAATGAAATGGCTTGGTATTTATAGGCAAAATTTTGCCACCATCAAATTCTCCACCAAATCCATTATTAATTTCTCCACTAATTACTCCACCAAATCCATAATTGCTCCACTAATTGCTTATCTTGTTTGGTGTTGATTTGATAATTTTTATTAATTATTAATTAATTAATATTTTGCTTTGAAAATGATTGATAATGACTTTTAATAATTACACTCCACACACTTCTGGATGGTTCATCAATTTCGGTCATGAAATCATCAGAATTTGAAAATATGTTCTCTTTAAAAGTTGTATATCTTTGAGTCTTCTTTAATCTGGAACTTGAATCAGCTCAATCCGATATCTGAGTACAAAGTTATGCCCAAAATACGACAGATGCACAAAACTGGAATTTCCAAAACTGCACTTCGTCAAAACGCCCTTTCAAGTTTCCAATCTCCAAAATTAAAATACCAAGTCCAATAATTGCCCTTATTTGACCCATATTTCATCCTAAATGATTTCATTAAGACCCGATATTATTTTATCTGCAAAATAAACTAAAACATATCAAAACGTTCATCAAACCCGAGAAACTAAATAAAATATTAAGTTAAAGGGGCGGTAAATATTGATATATTTTCCGCTCATCACACCCCCAAACCTAACATTTTGCTAGTCCTCGAGCAAAACAACAAAATAAAAATAAAATTAAACTAAGCCACTTTCGTAGGAATCGCGGTTGCATTTAGCATATGCAACAAGCCTTTAAACCCCTAGGTGTCCCTAGTGGACGAGTTGTAGTCTCGTGAGGGTTTACAGCAATGATACCCACAAACATTTTACAAAAGTAAAAAGGCAGTAAAACTAATGCACACAAAAGCAAAAAGACAAGAGAAAAGAGAATAAAGAAGATAGTAACTTATCAGGTGAAACTTCTACTACAAGTTTCTAGTTGTTTTGTTTCTTCTAAATTACTAAATAAGTAAATTCTCCGATTATTTTTACCATTCTTCATATACACAGCCATCATAATATTAAACAACTCATTTTTGCCCACAACAGTCATAAGTGCAGTTGATAAGAGAGTAATATTTTGTCCAAAAGTTCTATCAGATTTCACACCTTTTTGTAGCAATGGAATAATTTTTCTGATTTTTCTGATTTTT
>SKCR01020943.1:0-33206 GCA_019454045.1 Zanthoxylum bungeanum
TGATCCATACGAATCAGATGGATCGTTGATAAGACCATTAATTCTTTAGCCTGTGTTGACGCCTTAGCTCAGCTGCTAACAGAACTATATCTAATCTAATTAGATTTATTTCGACCCAGAGGCTTCTATTACCGCCTCAGCTGCAGCAATAACCCGCATTTGTTGTTTATTCGGTAACAGTATCTTGCTTGGAAGATTTCCAGTTCACTGTACCGTTATTCAAACTGTATAGTACCGTTTGCGACTTTTAGTCATCGTTATCGGTTATGAAACTTGCTACAGTGATCCCAGTCACTTCAAGTTCTCCATCTCCATAGACTAAGACAGCATCCTTAGTTCTCTAAGATACTAACAGATGTTCTTAACATCAATCCAGTGACTATCACTCGGATTAGCCTGTTTGTGAATCCATATGCTCAAAGCGTATGAGACACCAGGTCGAGTACATTTTTCAATGTACGATTTCTCGGAGAGTTTTCTCGAAAGCCAAGCTTCACTGATAGTTATTATGGGAATATCATATCCAAGAAATGACATAATTATCATTATTTTATAGGAAACCACTGTCAATGCGCTCCCACTAACCCTCTATTTACACAAGAATCATTTCGTTTAAATTAAATCATAAACCATATGATCACATCAAAACGACAATTCCAAGAATCTAATGCTTGCTTCAATCCAAACATGATCGAAATAACCGCAAACTTGTTTGCTAGTGTTGGAACACAGGATCTGGGGCGACGCATGCTGTCCCGGGCTCGCGGCCCGGTTGGGAGTACGGAGTAGCCACGGGGGATTAAACCGGAGAATAATGGAGTCGCCACCCGGTGTAAACCGGGAAAATGAGATTTAAGGCCGCACTCACCCCTCACAAGGGAAGACCTCAAACCGTTGGTCCCTTACTTATGTCACTTGTAATGAAAGGATTTATGTAATAATTTAATCAAGTTTAAGTAACACTTATTTCCAAGAGTATCATGCTTCTAAATTCACATGCATGAAATTAATCATCAAAATACAACATCACATGGCAATCTCATGAACATATTTCAATCATATGATATGGAAAACTAAGAACAACCTAATCATGCTTGAGTACTATCTCATGAATACATCGAATGGATAAATGCAGGAATACAAATAATATGATAGGCTACATAATGCAAAGGAGATCACCCAAGAGGCAATGTGCATGAAATATGATGAGACAGACTCAGTTCAGTGTGTGCGCGTTGTTTCGTGTAGCGTTCGTAAACGCTTCGAACGGTAAACAGAAGGTTCGCGTTCGTGTAGTGTTTGATAACGCGTTCGAACGGGACCAGACCTGATGATACAAAAATGCATGCGCGTTCGAGTAGCGTTTGATAACGCGTTCGAACGGTAAACAGAAGGTTCGCGTTCGAGTTGCGTTCGGTGACGCGTTCGAATGGGAACTGGCAGATTGCATACATTCATATGGTTTTAGATACCGCATTCAAACAGGATCACAACAACGACATATCTAATCACATGGACATCTAAATCATGCATAAAGATTAACATACTAAGGACTAAATCATGCTTAAGAATAAATAACGCACTAGGCCTAATCAGGCTAAATAAATAAATAACGTACTAACTACATCATACTCAATACAAGTTTGGATGAAACGGAATATATGTATCTCTCAATGGTACGTGGAGTTGTATCCGAGTGCAGACCGTACTACCGTCCATTCGGATTCGGCTACGGAATTTACGTCCGGGTTTCCATCCGATATACCACCAAAAGAGAACATGCATTCCATTTATCCGGAATTCACATCATGCCTCAACAAAACGACTCTCATGCAATAAAAAAATATATTAGAATAAGTAAAAGACAAATGAAAGATAATAAATACAAGGTGCCCTCAGGTCTAACCTTTTATGTCGTCTCTCGGTAGTACGGTGTACGGTCGTCGGAAGGGTGGATGCTCCGCAACTCTTCCGGTTCACTGGTTCACTGCTCTCGTTCGTTGTCTTACTGTTTTGGGTCGTCGTTCTCTGTCTTTTGCTGCTGCTTTTGACTCCGATTCGCTGCCGCTTTGCTGGTGTATCTTAGTTACTATTTTTGGGGTGTTTTGGCTACTGTTTTGGGTGTGATTTTCGGTGGTGTTATGGTGTGGTTCGGGGGCTGTTTTATGTGTGTTTTAGGGATGCTGTGTGGCTGACGAAGTGGGGGCAGTGTGTTGAAGGGGCGAAGGTGAGGCAGTTTGTTAATTGTGTTGTGTTTATGGCGTTGAAGGTCTGTGTGGCATGGGCAGATTTGTGAGGCTTATGGACGTGTAGGGCTGATCGGTTTGTGAATGTGCTTTTAACGTGAAGGCTTGGGGTTATTTTCTTTTGTGTCTTGTGATTTGTGTGAGTTGTGTGTATATTATGTGTATGAGCTAGGGGAGACTTTTCTTGTATGAATGATCTAGGAGAGTGCATGTCTTGGTTATGGGTTGTTTATATAGAGAATGGCTAGGGCTTCACACCTTGTCTCACAAGGAATGGATTTGATTTGGTGTTCAACAAGGAAAGGATTAGATTGAGGGGGGACAAATCTTGGCTAGATTAGGAATACAAAATATTTAATTTGTTATAATTGATTTTAATTAGGCATGACATCTTTTTAATTTAGTATGTGATTTTGTTTAGTTAGGAAGGAATCTTGTGTATTGGTGGGTGAATATCTTAATTAAGGAATTAAAATATTTGATTGATTTTAATGTTTATTTTAATTTGGTATGTGATTTTTAGATTTGTTTTGATTTCACCATGTGTTAAATATGTGTTTTAAGTGGGCTTGGGCGTGTGGGCCAAGGCTTGGGCGAATTGGGCTTGATGTGAGGCTAGCAGCAAAACCAGAATTACCGACACCGTTCGAACGCTTCCTCGAACGCGGCACGAACGCCCGCAATCTATTTAGCGTTCGAACGTATACACGAACGCAATACGAACGAAAATAGTGAACCTTGTTTATTCTGAATTTCCCCTTCCGATGTACGTTTTCCGTGACCTCCGTGACTTAAAAGGTAGTGTCTCCAAATGAGACTCATCATAGGGACTTATATGCAAAAATGCAGTGCCTACAGTCGCCCCCACTTTGATGGGACTTGTGTAATGTGTAACAGTGACAATCCTATCAAAGTTATGCAATGCATTTCTACTTACCTGGCTTGCCAACTGCCACTTGACTTTCCACGTGTTGAGTTGAGTTGATTTGGGTGGTGAGGTGCTGCGACCCCTGGTTCATTCCCGAACCGTGCTGTGATGTGGTCCATTCCCAAACCGTTACCGTGAGATGTCCATTCCCGAACTGTTACTGTGAGGTGGTCCATTCCCGAACCGTTACTGTGAGGTGTCCATTCCCGAACTGTTACTGTAAGGTGGTCCATTCCCGAACCGTTACTGTGAGATGTCCATTCCCGAACCGTTACTGTGAAGTGGTTCATTCCCGAACCGTGCTTCCATTCTTGGAGTGCCATTCCCGGCTTGTTCATTCCTGAACTGTATTTCCATTCCTGGAGTGCCATTCCCGGCTTGTTCATTCCTGAACTGTGCTTCCATTCTTGGAGTGCCATTCTTGGCTTGTTCATTCTCGAACTCTGTTTCCATTCTTGGAGTGCCATTCCCGGCTTGTTCATTCTCGAACTGTGTTTCCATTCTTGGAGTGCCATTCCCGGCTTGTTCATTCCTGAACTGTGCTTCCATTCTTAGAGTGACATTCTCAGATAAACTGATACTGATGCTGATGCGGGCCTCGCCCCCAGAGTGCCATATCCGGCAAGACAGATTTTGATGATGATGTGGGCCTCACCCCAAACTGGTACTGATGTGGGCTTCGCCCCCGAACTGGTACTGATGTGGGCTTCGCCCCCAGATTGATGCTGATGTGGGCCTCGACCCTCGGGATTCATCCTCAAACTGATACTGATGTGGGTCTCGGCCCTGGGACTCATCCCCAAACTGATACTAATGTAGGCCTCGGCCCTGGGACTCATCCCCAAACTGATGCTGATGTGGGCCTCGGCCCTAACTGCTACTGATATGGGCCTCGCCCCCAGACTGATATTGATATGGGCCTCGCCCCAAGCTGATACTGATATGGGCCTCACCCCCAACTGATACTGATATGGGCCTTGCCCCTAACTGATATTGATGTGGGCCTCGACCCTCGGGACTCATCCTCAAACTGATACGAATGTGGGCCTCGGCCCGGGGACTCATCCCCAAACTGATGCTGATGTGGGCCTCGGCCCTAGGACTCATTCCCAAACTGATACTGACGTGGGCCTCGCCCCCAGACTGGTACTGATATAGGCCTCGCCCCTGTGATTCATTCCTGAAGACTGTTGCCATTGTACCGTTGCTGCTTCTGGTTGGCTTGCATTTGACACTTCTCTTTTTCACCTTCGAAACCTGTTATTACAAAACAGAACAAACACAAAAAGGATGTGAATATGTTACGTGTATGCATGCATGCTTGATTGAGTTTCCTATCCCGTTGGGCTAGGTCTTCTGCCAGTACTCTTGGTGGCTGCTCGGTCTTTTGACAAGTCTGTCCTCTTCCCTAACCAACGGGTATCTATGATGGCTTTCAAGACAAAATGGGGTTAACATGGTGCATGTATGCATGAGGTGCATGTGATGCATGAGATGCGTGCGATACAAGAAATATATCAACTCATTAAAATTTTCACACAAATCGGCTCATCATCATTTTAGAAGCTTTTGGGCTAACTGTCATAGGAGTGAACTCGTCCCAGTTTAAATGGCCCAACGAGTTCACATCTCATGGCAAGGAGCCCAACTAATTCCAAATGGTAATGTTCCGAACACAAGCACAAAGTGGCCCATCAATCACTTAGAAGCTTTTGGCCCAATCGTCATAAAATACGTTCTTGTCCCAGTTTAAATGGCCCAACAAGCCCATATCCCATGACAAATGGTCCAAATGGATCCAAACGACGATGTTCCCAAACACAAGCATAAAATAAAGATAATGCAAACATAAAACAATGATTTCTACAGAATGGCCCATCAACATTTCAGAAGCTTTGGGCCTAGTGGCCATAAGGTACGAACTCGCCCCAGTTTAAATGGCCCAACAAGTTCGCATTTCTGACAATAGTCCAACTGCATCCAAATGAGGATGGTCCACAAACACATAGTCAATGAAATAATTGTTACTTTAACCATACAAACCCGGTCTATGGGTGGGTTCGCAAGAGTGTAGACAAAGGCTCTCACCAGCGAAGGGTGGCCCACAACTAGGTCTCCCCAATCAAAGGGTTCGAGCGACCAAGTGAGCGCACCCTTTTTTATACACTAAGGTACGTGCCAATGAGCTATGGTGTGTGACTGACTGTCAAATGAATTTCCCGTTGTAGATTCCCCAGAGGGAGGGTGGAGCGAGGCTCACTTAAATACCCAAGCCTCTTAGGCTCTTATCGCTTGGTGTCAGGAATAAACAACAAGTCCTCCAAATTAGCCCATCACAATAGGCTACGAGTAGATGGCTATCTAGGTGCCTTCACAGCTTTTCCTTCTAGAAAGGTAGTGAGTGAAGGAAGACACCAAACCATTACCTAGCCTCAAAATGCCTTTGATTAAACCCCTATTTTATCCACTATAGAGATGGTTAATTAAAACATAAATCCAAACATTACAAGACAATATTTCGGGGCCGATTCTCTGTCCCCAGTGGAGTCGCCAGACTGTGGGAACACAGGATCTGGGGCGACGCATGTTGTCCCGGGCTCGCGGCCCGGTTGGGAGTACGGAGTAGCCACGGGGGACTAAACCGGAGAATAATGGAGTCGCCACCCGGTGTGAACCGGGAAAATGAGATTTAAGGCCGCACTCACCCCTCGCAAGGGAAGACCTCAAACCGTTGGTCCCTTACTTATGTCACTTGTAATGAAAGGATTTATGTAATAATTTAATCAAGTTTAAGTAACACTTATTTCCAAGAGTATCATGCTTCTAAATTCACATGCATGAAATTAATCATCACAACATACAACATCACATGGCAATCTCATGAACATATTTCAATCATATGATATGGAAAACTAAGAACAACCTAATCATGCTTGAGTACTATCTCATGAATACATCGAATGGATAAATGCATGAATACAAATAATATGATTGGCTATATAATGCAAGGGAGATCACCCAAGAGGTAATTGTGCATGAAATATGATGAGACAGACTCAGTTCAGTGTGTGCGCATTTGTGTAGCGTTCGTAAACGCGTTCGAACGGTAAACAGAAGGTTCGTGTTCGTGTAGCATTTGATAACGCGTTCGAACGGGACCAGACCTGATGATACAAAATGCATGCGCGTTCGAGTAGCGTTGGTAACGCGTTCGAACGGTAAACAGAAGGTTCGCGTTCGAGTTGCGTTCGGTGACGCGTTCAAACGGGAACTGGCAGATTGCATACATTCATATGGTTTTAGATACCGCATTCAAACAGGATCACAACAACGACATATCTAATCACATGGACATCTAAATCATGCATAAAGATTAACATACTAAGGACTAAATCATGCTTAAGAATAAATAACGCACTAGGCCTAATCAGGCTAAATAAATAAATAACGTACTAACTACATCATACTCAAATACAAGTTTGGATGAAACGGAATATATGTATCTCTCAAGTGGTACGTGGAGTTGTATCCCGAGTGCAGACCGTACTACCGTCCATTCGGATTCGGCTACGGAATTTACGTCCGGGTTTCCATCCGATATACCACAAAAGAGAACATGCATTCCATTTATCCGGAATTCACATCATGCCTCAACAAAACGACTCTCATGCAATAAAAAATATATTAGAATAAGTAAAAGACAAATGAAAGATAATAAATACAAGGTGCCCTCAGGTCTAACCTTTTATGTCGTCTCTCGGTAGTACGGTGTACGGTCGTCGGAATGGTGGATGCTCTGCAACTCTTCCGGTTCACTGGTTCACTGCTCTCGTTCGTTGTCTTACTGTTTTGGGTCGTCGTTCTCCGTCTTTTGCTGCTGCTTTTAACTCCGATTCGCTGCCGCTTTACTGGTGTATCTTAGTTACTGTTTTTGGGGTGTTTTGGCTACTATTTTGGGTGTGATTTTCGGTGGTGTTATGGTGTGGTTCGGGGGCTGTTTTATGTGTGTTTTAGGGCTGCTGTGTGGCTGACGAAGTGGGGGCAGTGTGTTGAAGGGGCGAAGGTGAGGCAGTTTGTTAATTGTGTTGTGTTTATGGCGTTGAAGAGCTGTGTGGCATGGGCAGATTTGTGAGGCTTATGGACGTGTAGGGCTAATCGGTTTGTGAAGGTGCGTTTAACGTGAAGGCTTGGGGTTATTTTCTTTTGTGTCTTGTGATTTGTGTGAGTTGTGTGTATATTATATGTATGAGCTAGGGGAGGCTTTTCTTGTATGAATGAGCTAGGAGAGTGCATGTCTTGGTTAGGGGTTGTTTATATAGAGAATGGCTAGGGCTTCACCTTGTCTCACAAGGAATGGATTTGATTTGGTGTTCAACAAGGAAAGGATTAGATTGAGGGGGGACAAATCTTGGCTAGATTAGGAATACAAAATATTTAATTTGTTATAATTGATTTTAATTAGGCATGACATCTTTTTAATTTAGTATGTGATTTTGTTTAGTTAGGAAGGAATCTTGTGTAATTGGTGGGTGAATATCTTAATTAAGGAATTAAAATATTTGATTGATTTTAATGATTATTTAATTTGGTATGTGATTTTTAGATTTGTTTTGATTTCACCATGTGTTAAATATGTGTTTTAAGTGGGCTTGGGCGTGTGGGCCAAGGCTTGGGCGAATTGGGCTTGATGTGAGGCTAGCAGCAAAACCAGAATTACCGACACCGTTCGAACGCTTCCTCGAACGCGGCACGAACGCCCGCAATCTGTTTGGCGTTCGAACGTATACACGAACGCAGCACGAACGAAAACAGTGAACCTTGTTTATTCTGAATTTCCCCTTCCGATGTCCGTTTTCCGTGACCTCCGTGACTTAAAAGGTAGTGTCTCCAAATGAGACTCATCATAGGGACTTTTATGCAAAAATGCAGTGCCTACAGCTAGTTTTGGTATGGCAAAATCGACAGGATGTTTTAAACATCCTCCGAAAGGTTTCCTTTTCAGGAAAGCGATTTTCCCGTTAAGCTGTCATATTTCATACATGAAATATGTAGCTTTAGCAAGCATTATCCAAATGGATTTACCGTGGCAACAGGTAAAAGGTTGAATCGTAATCAACACAATGTTGATAACAATACCTTTCCGCTACAAGCCTAGCTTAGGACGTTGGTATGTTGTCATCCATGTACGTCTTCCTTGAAGACTTATAAGTACCAATAGGCACAATGCCTTGTGGTACATCAACTAGTTCTAAAAATGTTGATATACATGGAATCCATTTCGGACTCATGACACTTTGTCATAATAGGGAGTCGATACCTTGTATCACTTCCCCATACATAGTCAGTTGGTATACCTCAATAAGATAGACATCTTTATGAGGTGAGATCAGAAACCCATACCCCAGATTGTTTTCTGACTCTCTCCGAATTACGCGGTTCTTGTGTATTCGAAGATTAATGTTATAGTTTCATCATTGATGAACTATTTGTGTTCCATTAGGAATCGGTGCCTTGAACAATATTACTCAGATTTTCATCGAGTTTTTACTATCCTCCCACTTACCACTGCATATCGGTATTCCTCTTAGGAAAACCGCATGGTGAGCAACAATCTAATTGTTCTCTTGTGAGTTGTATAAGTACAATACTTATGGTATCCATAGGATAACCTACAATTGGCACTTATCCAATTTGAGTTCTAGTTTGGTATCATCCAAACATATGCCAAGCATACCCAAATATTCAGGATTGTGAAACCCAGTTTCTTTCATGTTCATATCTAATATGAAATCTGTCAAACAGATTATTATGGAACCTTATTCTAAATAAGTTCTGCACTGTTATTGCTTATCCGTTGAAGGAAATTGTAGCTCAGAGCTACTCATGATTAACATTTGTCATGTCTGACATAATTCAGTTACTAAGTTCGGATACACCGTCAAACTGACGTGTTCCGGGAGGAGTCCTCTTTTGAAAGAATACTTTACTCTTTCAAGTATAATAGAAACTTATTGCTTAAGTATTTTCCATTACGGTCTTACCGTGACAGTTTAATATTTTAGCCGATCTGTTTGTCTATTTCGTGTCGAAAACTCTAAAAGTTTCCGATTTGTGTTCTTAAAAAGAAACACATAACCATAACGCGATTCCACATCCGTAAGGTTATGAAATATTCATATCCACATCTAGCCTAGCTAGACATGGGCCCACTTGCTTCACTATGAACTAGGGCTAACAGATATGTGGCATTTACACTTTTACCAAGTAAATAGTGTTTTAGGCACTTTGCCCAATAAACTAGATTCGTAGACTTTATTTGAATGGAATCAAATTAGTCCTAGTATCCACTCTTCAAAAGTGTGGATTTACGAGTCTTGTTTAATTGTGTCCCATGTAGGGGTTTTTAGGGGCTAAATCCAGTAACACAGCGGAAACGGTGGAAAATCAAATTTTCCGATTTCAAAACTTTTTCTCGGATTAATTAAATAAACATATTTATTTAATTATCCAATAATCAAATTATGAAATAAAATTCAATAAATTATATTTAAGTGAATTTACCGAATTGCCCTTACACTTGGTATTTTGTTCATTTTAGTCCGAAATTGATCAAATCAATTTTGAATGATTCTAAATCATTTCTAAGATGAACTTAGCATGTTCAAAACACCAAAAGCAAAAAAAATCCCAAATTTCACTTCTTGGCCGTGAGCTTCACTAAGGTTCCAATTGTGCATTTTGCACTTCCATGCTTCAAGACACATCCAAATGAAATCCAATCAACATGAAACTTTATATGCATCATAAACACATCCTTATAAACAACATAAATGAAAAGCCCCAAATTTGGACAAGGTCTTAAACCCTAATTTTTCAATTTATTCAAATTGGACAAATTAGACCAAATTGGTTAAATCAATTACTTCAATCATGTTTCTTTCATCCAACCAAAGTCTCAAAACAATGAAACAACTCAAGATCAAATCTAGGTCATTTAAGAGTGGGTCAACAACTGTAGATTAGCAACAAAGTTTCCAAAACATAAAAGAATACTTATAACTACACTAGTCACAAGCTTCCATCATTACACATGCTCAACACTTTCATCAAAGTTCCATTCACCAAAAACACAAAGAATAAAGAAACGAATAGCATAAGAACATCACAAGATGTAGCCTAGAACATAAGGAACATTTCCTCTCTAATAACAAGTTAAGAAAACTTACTAAAATCCAAGCTTTTCTTTACTTTTCCTTTCTTCCTCTCAGCTTCTCTTGTTTTCTTTTAATGGAGTTTAGGTTAGAAAGTGTATTAGTTTAATGAAATCCTAAATGAAACAAACAATATATATTTGTGCAAAACATGCCTTGGCCGAAAATACAACAAGCATATACAATAATTGTAATTTCAATTTCATTTGGTTTCAATTTAATCAACTTGATAAAATATCTAAAACACTTTAAAGATATTTTAATTAAGTCAACAAAGGCAACTAAGCCTTAAAAACAAATCTAAATCTTAAGATATTTATATTTTAATTAATTTAATCATTTAACAATTAAATAATTAATTAATTAATTAAATACAAATATATTAAATATATGTAATATATTTACATTAAATATTAAATACATATATATATTTATGATATTAGTCAAATATCTCAATTTGATTATTAATTAATGTGTATTTAAATTAATCAAGTATTAAATGTAAATACACAATAATTAAGAAAATGACTATCGGGTCCCTAAGCATGTATTTTGCGTTTAACCTTTAAACAACTTTATAAATAATCAATATTATTTATAAATGTTGCTCTAGTGCTCTACGAGTATATTTCATTATTGAGACTCTCTAGATTCAGGTATATCCGTCACGAAATCCAATTTCGTGTCCATAATTTATCCACCCGTAAATTATGATGATCACGGATAATCTCGCTGAATCATACAGGTCAAGGTCATGGCAAATGTATAATTCCTCCGTCACAGGTATCCGGATAAATCCCGGAGATATAGATGTAAACGTCAAATCTCTATATGGATTATCCAGTCGACTATTCTATTAGCAATCTCTAAAAGAATGTTTAGAACTAGCTTCTAAACTTTACCACGGGCCCATGGTTTTATCTGATTGCTATTCATATGGACTACCTATGCTATGGTACACAGAACTGACGGATCATATCTTGATACACATAGGACACCCTGAGGATCTATCTACACCCAACGAATAGGCGGAGGTCTGATCTAAATAGATCGGCGACGTGACTGCCATCTAAGTGTAGAAGATGTCTCATGTTCCCACAATGGCATCTCAAGTCTAAGAATCACAAGTGCTACTCAACCCGAGAAGATTCTTATTGACGTTGTGTAGGGGTTTTAGGGGCTAAATCCAGTAACGCAGTGGAAATGGTGGAAAATCAAATTTTCCTATTTCAAAACTTTTTCTCGGATTAATTAAATAAACATATTTATTTAATTATCCAATAATCAAATTATGAAATAAATTTCAATAAATCATATTTAAGTGAATTTACAGAATTGCCCTTACACTTGGTATTTTGTTCATTTTAGTCCGAAATTGATCAAATCAATTTGAATGATTCTAAATCATTTCTAAGATGAACTTAGCATGTTCAAAAACACCAAAAGCAAAAAAAATCCCAAATTTCACTTCTTGGCCGTGAGCTTCACTAAGGTTCCAAATTGTGCATTTTGCACTTCCATGCTTCAAGACACATCCAAATGAAATCCAATCAACATGAAACTTTATATACATCATATAAACATCCTTATACACAACATAAATTAAAATCCCCAAATTTGGAAGTGGTCTTAAATCCTAATTTTTCAATTTCTTCAAATTGGACAAATTAGACCAAATTGGTTAAATCAATTACTTTAATCATCTTTCTTCCATCCAACCAAAGTCTCAACACAATGAAACAACTTAAGATAAAATCTAGGTCATTTAAGAGTGGGTCAACAACTCTAGATTAGCAACAAAGTTTCCAAAACCTTAAAAGAATGCTTACAACTGCACTAGTCACAAGCTTCCACCATTATACATGCTCAACACTTCCACCAAACTTCCATTCATCAAAAACACAAAGAATAAAGAAAAGAATAACATAAGGACATCACAAGATGTAGCCTAGATCTTAAGGAACATTTTCCTATCTAATAGTAAGTTGAGAAAACTTACTAAATCCAAGCCTTTTCTTTGGTTTTTCCTTTCTTCTTCACAAGCTTCTTTTGTTTTCTTTTAATGGAGTTTAGGTTATAAAGTGTATTAGGTTAAAAATGAAATGAAATGAAAACAATATATACTTGTTGACAAAAAATGCCTTGGATGAATTCATCACAAGCATATACACCAATTTTCATTTCAATTTCATTTGAAGTAAATTTGTTTAACTTAATACAAATATCTAATAAACACTTTATTGATATTTATATTAAGTCAACAAAGGAAACTTAATCATTTAAATCAAATATCCAAAGTTAAGATATTTATATTTTAATTAATTTAATCATTTTAACAATTAAATAATTAATTAATTAATTAAATACAAATATATTAATATATGTATTAATATTTACATTAAATATCAAATACATATATTCATTTAGGATATAAGTCAAATATCTCAATTTGACTATTAATTAATGTGTATTTAAATTAATCAAGTATTAAATGTAAATACACAATAATTAGACAAATGACTATCGGGTCCCTTTAGCATGTATCTTGCGTTTAACCTTTAAACGACTTTATAAATAATCAATATTATTTATAAATGTTGCTCTTGTGCTCTACGAATATGTTTCATTATTGAGACTCTCTAGATTCAGGTATATCCGTCACGAAATCCAATTTCGTGTCCATAATTTATCCACCCGTAAATTATGATGATCACGGATAATCTCGCTGAATCATACAGGTCGAGGTCATGGCAAATGTATAATTCCTCCGTCACAGGTATCCGGATAAATCCCAAAGATATAGATGTAAACGTCAAATCTCTATAGGGATTATCCAGTCGACTATTCTATTAGCAATCTCAAAAAGAATGTTTAGAACTAGTTTCTAAACTATACCATGGGCCCATGGTTTTATCTGATTGCTAATTATATGGACTACCTATGCTCTGGTACACAGAACTGACGGATCCTATCTTGATGCACATAGGACACCCTGGGGATTTATCTACACCCAACGAACATGCGGAGGTCTGATCTAAATAGATCGGTGACGTGACTGCCATCTAAGTGTAAAAGATGTCTCATGTGCCCACAATGGCATCTCAAGTCTAATAATCACAAGTGCTACTCAACCCGAGAAGATTCTTATTGACGTTGGTGTACCATCCATTAAGAATCTTCGGTGAGTCGTTCAGTGTTTATCCGCTATAAGCACCCACACGTCTATACTAGTCTCCAAGACTAATGGTTCATTCAGAAACCATTGGAATCATATATTCCAGTATATGACATGTACCGGTCTCAACGGGTTTTACTTTACTGACCAAGTAGTGTAAACCTTAACCAGGAAGTCTAAGAATGACAACGTCATGATACTACTCAATGTCAGTTGCGACGCTTTTGCAACAGTACCATGACTAATCATTCTAAGGTCATTACATCTTTACCATATAAAAAGATACATTATATTATAGAAACTGCATATATTATTCATAATAATAATATTTTACAGAAGTATTCAAAAGAAATACAACCGGGAAATGGCGCTCTGAGCAATTAAGTTTCATCTGATCAAATCAGTTGAGCTATTTATTTGTCATAATATATATTTGAGATTTTATTTATATTCAAAATATAAACTCTGTTATTCACATCTAATGTGTTTATCTCAATATCATCATTATATAATAAAACACTTTAGTGTTTTGAATATAAAGGTTCAAACATCCCAGACATCAATGCCACAATTAAGTTTCATCTGATCAAATCAGTTGAGCTATTTATTTGTCATAATATATATTTGAGATTTTATTTATATTCAAAATATAAACTCTGTTATTCATATCTAATGTGTTTATCTCAATATCATCATTATATAATAAAACACTTTAGTGTTCTAGAATATAAAGGTTCACCCGCAAGCGGGTTAAACACTGATATAAAGATAATGTTTCTAGTCAAACTAGTTACATTATAACAGTTTCCTAATTTAGGTACAAACCCGAGGGTAGTTCCTAAACTTAGGTATCTACGGTTGAAACAGCGATTTCGTCCCGTTTCCAATTCGCAGATAAATCTCTATTGAAGTCAGTATCCTGTTCAAAACAGATTCTGAACATCAATATATATTTATGTACCACACTAAGTATTTAAAATCTAATTTTAATACTAGTTGTGAACATAATCTGACAAACATATTTGAAGTCAGAGCCTTGCTCGTTCTTCAATTCCTTCATGTCTGCTTTGTCCAAACGGCAGTCACGCTTCCGCGATCCCGTTTGCCACAATTTAGTCAGACATTTTGGGATATGTCATTTATCTTCCCAGAAGATTATAATGATTTTGCCTTTGCCAGTTTCAACACTCCAGATGCCTTTGGCCAAGCCTTGGCCTTCTAGAACATCGAAGTAAGGTGCGACTAGCACTACTTGCCTAATTGCAAACTTTGACTTTATCTCCTTGAGAATAGTCATTAATTCTCCAATAATTATCATTGCAATTTAGTACTTCTAAAATCTAAACATAGATTTATGAAGATCCTTCAATTTCATCATCATACTTTAAGGATCTAATCCTTAGTTCTGATTCAGAAATTAAGGAGTCTACTGCGGTAAGTATAATGGATTAAGCACTTAAATTTATCACATAAATCTTCCAAAGATTATGCTCGACTATTTGCTTAACTCCTAGCTTAGGCATAATACGTTATTTTATCAAATAAAGTAACTTATTATTTTCCAGGATCATCCTGTTCTTTATCCCAATTTGAAAATTAAACCATTTAAATACATTTTCCCTAGGATTATGTTTTAAATGTCAATCTTTCACTTTTATCTTGATTTTAATAGTCCAACTATTTAATCAACGATTTAGGTACTATTTAATATAATGATTACTATAGTCCAACTATATAATTGATTATTATAATCCAATTATAAAATCAACTATAAATGAATAGTTTGAATATAGTCCAACTATTTATTAAAATAACATTTAAATATTAGTCCAACTAACATTTAATTTCTTTGACGAACTGATATTTGTTTGAGCGCGTATGGCGAGTAATTGAACGAGTATTGCAAATTCAATTTTTGCCTCCCACTATTTTTCGGCGAGCCTCTAACCCTCTGTCGAGTACTCGGGAAACCGCGTTTCCTAGTGGGCTAAGATCCCGTTAAATATCACACAATCTTGACTTTGGCCAACAAATTGTATGATAATTAACTAGGTAGATCTTTAAGATCGATTGGATCCAATCCAATTCCTAGATCCGGTAGGGGGACATCCAAGTCTGAAACATATATCTTATATATATGCCAATACATCCAATGTATTACCTAACCATTTTCCTCTAAATCAACTAAGCTTTGGCTTTGGCACAACAAACTTAGTGATCCCAGTTAAGCGCGACCCATTGACCATGGAAAGCTTCGTAATCAATGTCGATGGATAAGAAGTGGTCTTGACTTTGGCCAACAAACCACAACTTGGACAAGACACCAATATGGAACAAAGCCTTCGTGATTCAAACACATCCTCGACGGACAAAGGCCTTGACTTTGGCCAACAAGCCAATGTCAGTCTCGGATCTTGAGTGAGAATCACTCAATGGAAGGAAAGACGCTTAATATTATTGAGGGTTTTTCGCGTGCAAATTGGCAACCAATTTATTCTTTGTTAAGGTCTCATCATCATACACCTTAAACATGCATTCTAAACATATAATAAAGCGCATATGAATAAAATAATAATGATATGCGGATGGATACTTTACACATTGATCCTAGATCAAATCTCTCCATTTCTCTCTCCCGCTAGCACATGTATTTACTTCTATCTGTTACACTACACTTCTAAAGAAACCTCATTTACATTGAGGGGAATAGGTGAGAAGAGAATACAAAGAATAAGGAGGTGATAAGGCTGGACACGCATGTCCAATTAATAAATCGAATTTATTACAACAATTTCTAAAATTGTCCCACCCATCTAATATTCATCCGATATACATTATTCATGCATCGCAACCATGTATTCACACAAGCATGTTATCAATCAATCTAATCAAATTAATTAATCTGATAATTAGTGATCATCCAATGTTCAAACAACGATTTGATTTTGCTCGAGTCAAACTCGTTTTGCAAATAAGTACTCAAAGTACGAATTCTCGAATTAAATTAAACTACATCATTAAATCCAATTTAATATGTATTTAATTCTAATTCACTATTTAATTCCAAATTAAATACTACACTTTATTAATGAACTTTTACGACTTAAATTCCAAATTTAATCGTTACGGGTCTCAAAGCCCGATTAACGTCCAACGTCAATTTAATTAAAGTCCAATGGGCTTTTAATTAATTTCTTAAGGCGTGGACTTTTGGTCAACTCGGATCAAACCGAATAACCAAAATCCAATCCGGGAGTTACCCCATAAGCCCAGAAATCAATTTATGCCCATTAGGCCCAATTAAACTTTAAAGGTCCATTAGTCGCATTTGGGCTTTATGGATGCGGTTTTGGGCCCAATTGGATCCAACCAATTTTGCCTAAACCCAACTTTGTACAACAAAGCCCAATTACAACACTTAAAGCCCAAATCCAATTTTAAGGCCCAATTTAATTAAACACAAAAAATCCAATTTCCCATTTAATTAAACTAAAGTGTACAACATGATTAATTACCCAAATTAACATTTCTAAAACATCAATATACACAATTAATCATGCTCATTCTCATCATCACATGTCCAACACATTTTGATTAAAATCAAACCCAATATACATGCTATAACTCTCGGCCAAGGGAGGGGATTTGTGTCCGATTCGAATTCAATCCAATTAATTCCACAATCGACATTAAATCACATTCCCCAATCGTTTCAAGTCATCCAATGATCAACGAAACAAAAAATTACCAAGATATATAGGGCTTTATCTCTCGGTAATTAGGGTTTATAATGCCAAATTACAAATCCAATCCAATTGAATCAAATTCAACATTTAAATAAACATTCCCTAATGATTTCCAACATATCTAATGAATCAAAAATCAAAATCACCAAGACATATTGTATGACCAACCATTCGGCCAACACCAATTTGGGGGAAAATATTCCAAATCAATTTTCTTGAAATTGATCCAATCAAACTTCAATTAAACATGTATTAAGCATACTCAAATCCAATTCATTCAAATCATGCTCAAATACAAATTACCCAATTTTAAGCCCTAAACTTTTTCATGCTCAAACCTTGCTCTAGATGCCATTGTTGGTTTCTATTAAGGTCCCAAGATCAATTATAAGCATGAATCAAGTGCGAATACACATCGAAGAGAAGTTGCGGAATACATACATCGATCGGTTGAGCGACGCAGAGACGAACAAAATCAACTTTCTGCCCATCTTCACTGTCACGGCAGTAACAGTTTTTCTTCATTGGTTTTGGCTCGGTTTTGGTCCTTCGTCAAGCTCCAAGCTTCGTCGAACGATTCCCGGCTCATGGGTGGACTTCCCTATCACCTTCACATGTCTCGTGAGTGTGCTAGCACTTGAGATTTTGCCACAAAATCCCACTCTAAGCTTCCCTACTGCTCGGCATTTTGACACAAAACAGTGAGCATTTTGGAGCCCTATGGGCGTGAAGAGAGGAGAGAAAGAGAGAAGAGAGAGTTGTGAAATGTGTTCCAAATTTGTGTATCTTATACACAAATGTGAATTTCAAATTCATTTGGAATGAATTTGGCCTTTCAAAAGTCAAACAATTAATGGCCACACCTACTTCCATCACTCAATCCATCAAGTTGTCAAGTCACATCACTCAAAGTGACTTGTGATTTGACGCTTGATGCGACTAGCGATTTGACTTGCCACACTCGAATTCGAAATGCGAATGCGCTCGCAAATAATCTCGGGCTCGGGTTCGCTAATTCCAAATTAATGAATTTTCCGTTGCGTCGTAATTAAATGATTACGCCTAGCGAAGTCACTATTCACGTCGCTAACGAATTAATTCTAAATTAATTCGTTCGCCCGAATTAAAATCTAATTTTAATTCCGCGTCGAAATCCAATTTCGTTTAATATATCAAATATATTAATTAATCGATTAATTCCAAATTAATCGTTATCTCTCTTTAATGGATAGTTTATCCCATATAAAATATCTCTACAATTATTCCCAGATTAATTTTCTCTCTCTTCTAATTAATCTCAGATTAATATAGAGTGTGAGTTATACGTCATCGGTGAATCTTTGGGAAGCGACCCATGAGATCCCCAGATATGTTGGCAGCAAATTCGGTCGTCGGACTATCCGAACACTTAAGTACCTCGTACTACGTTTATACCGAATTACAAGACAAGGTTGGCTTCTAGCAAAGCGCCATGCCTACCCAATTCTCCGGAAACATCCTTACAGGAATAAAATATCTATATCAGGCGTAGTATACGTAGTATTGCGTATTTCTGTCCACTATCGAATGATCATGTGGTAGGTCTGGGGCTGGAATTGTGTCTGCCCCGTACGAAGCACATGTCGGATGTCTGGTAACTAGTTTCTATAATCGGATAAACATGACCTAGTCATAATATCCCGATAGTTGCAGCATTTAAGAGAACCAGTCCCGTATCCTACGTGACCATCATCTCCATATGACTGGAGTGACACTTCCGTCTTGACATCACACCCAACACACTACGATTCTCAATATACCCAGCTTTGGCGTACACAGAACCTGTTAAAGCCCTGGACGACCTCACCCAAAGTATATTGATTGTCGCAAGTATTAGCAGTGCAAGTCTCATGTTAAGACCAAATACACCTACCCTGATATCGGACTTCCATAGACACATAGTCATACTACCAATGGAATTCCGAGGGGGTCTATCCAGAGCGAAGCTGTTTCCCGTACCATCAGTAAAACACAACCTCCTATTACACTTGCATGAGTATCCTATACCCAAAAATATGAGAACTATGTCGTTGTGCCCTCACAACGCGCACAAGTGTAATACTAGTCTTTTACGTATTTATCGATGTCCAATCTCGATAATACTCTGACTAGGGATATTTAATGATTTATCCTTCGTGGACTGATATTGTCTCATATCATTCTCCGTCCAGGAACAAATCATAGGGACCTCTCATCATTTATACATCTAGGTGATCTAATCACAAATGACAAGAGTGCAATCTCCTTTGTCACATAGTTAATTTGTACAACAACACCATGATCTGTACAAATAGTGACGCTATGGGTCATAATTGTCCAACATCACTAACATGGTTCACTATACTATCGTCGATCCACTGATGAATAGTACTGCATGTCTTCTGGTGAAGATTATTCCACTTTTCATCGGACATTGCTTCTGGTTTCTGCTCCAGAAAGACCGATCCATCATAGTCATTCACATATAGAAGGTCTTTCATCATTCCTCTCCATGTGAAATAATTGGTGCTTGTCAATAAAATCATTTTTCCGTTGTCCCCGTCCATCATAAAAATTCAAAGCAGAATTTCAAAAAATAGAGCTCACCGTTGAGTCTGGAATGGTCGAAAATGGTGGAAATTACACTTCATTTGTCAAAATCCGACAGAGGGACCAAAATGTAAATTTTAGAAGTTAGCTGATGTGGCGGCTAACTCAGCGTCTTCAACCTTCAGCAAGCGCGTGTGGCGTGTGTGTGAGTGGAGGCACGTGGGTCAGCTTCTGAAAGGCGCGTGCGGCTTCGTCTGACCTCCGTTCGATCATCGGAAAATACCACCATGCTCGTCTCGTCGTCAAAAAACTGATGGTATGCTCAAAATCGATTTTTGACAACTATCGTCGGAACCGATTTTTCGAACCAAAGCTTTGTTTTTTAGTTTTGGGATCCCTCTGTGTAACCTTAGCTCCTGATACCACTTGTTGTGATATAAACAATCACTATAGAGGAGAAATGAGAGGAAAACTCTTCTTTATTACTCAAATAAAAGAATTACAAAGCTTAAACTAAGCTTTACAAAAAACCTCTCAAACTCTTTACTCTCTATGCTTTCTGTTTTGGGATTTTTGGATGCTTAAACAAATGGGATTATGGCTCCTTTTATAGCTGTCAAAACGTGTGCTACAGTGGCACACGTTTTGACAACACGTTTTGCCAACTGGTTCATCAGTTGGAAACCAACTGGAACCTAGCATGCATGCAAGTTGCATGCATGCTGGAATCCAACAAACCTCAATATGAGATCCTAAACCATACACCAACAAGCCACGTCCTTTGGACACAATACGCCTCAATACATTTCTACGTGGATACAATAACAAAAACTTTATATTAAAAAACTTATAGGATTTTATATATTAAAAAGTCATATTTATCGTCAAATAATAAAGTTTGAATATTAAAATTATAATATCAAGAAAGTATATAACACGGTAGTGGGACGGTTGTCCATTTTCAATCAAAAAATTTAATAAAATATATTTTATAGATTAATAAAAAATTTAGTTTATCAATCATTTAAAATTATTATTTTTTTATAAAAATCAAAATTATATCCCATTAAATTAATATTCAATCCCTTTATTTTATTTTATTTTATTTTATTGAGTAAAATATAAATTTACAAATATACGACTCGACCTTTTATTGCGTCATTATATAAATAACATTTAATGCTTATGGCAGGTTTCACTTTGATCTGAATCACAAGTAGCTGCTAAGTGAAGGTTGGTTTCTGGGCCTTTCTGGATCTATCTTTGGTTTCTCTTTTTGGCTTTCTTATAAAGTGATTCATTATTATTTACATCGACTTTGTAATAAAAATAATAATTTATATTCCATATGTGTATATATTTATATAACTGGTCTTTCGTATCATAGCAAATGCTGAATTTGTACTTGATCAGACCCTAATACTCTATATAATATAATTTAGGTTCGATCTTATTAGTTCCATATTTATTGGCAATATCTGTAACAAAACAAGTTCAATTGAGTAGTAATTAGTCTTAAAGATATCGGAACAATTGGACTGGTATTTGACAGACTATGCATGAAGATGTCAGATATGCGTTAATGTTGTGTTTGTATTTGTGTTCGAATGAGTGGCACTTGTGCCACGTTCGATATTGGGTTCGAACGAAACTTGGCAGAAGGTTCTCGTGCATAGTGCGTTCAACTTCCCCTTCAAACGAAACCTTCCAGTATGTTTGTGTTCGAGACAACGATCGAACGAGTTTACAGAACAGCGCGTGTTCGTCACGAGTTCTTGTAGTGTTCGAACGCCTGTGCGTTAGTAGGTTATTTTGGACGTGTTTTTAAGCTAGTTTTGCACAAGGAAACCATTATCTTTGCCCTACATATATAAACAAACATAGAGCTACATTCACAAGGGTTAAAAACATATTATTCAAAGCGTACAAACCTTTTGTTTCAACATTCTTGACAATCAATCTTGAAGACTACATTTATTATTCTTGTCTTCTCCGTTTTGGTGAGATTTTTCTTTGATATACCGTCAACACAAAAACACAACCCTAACCCAATTTCCTAAGCCTTCAGAGTTCTTTAGGAGGATGATTGGTAGTCAGAGTTCCGGCGTCGTGAGTTCGTAGGGTTGATCCGCTTAGAGACTTCAGAGGTTCTAGAGAATGCTGCTTGGGCGGGCTCGAGGAGTTCTTCAAGTTATTACAGTCTAGAGGTTTAGAGTCGGGGGAGTTGCTGCCATAGGTCTTATACCATCACTGTAAGTTTTATCATTATAATGGATTTTGGCCAGTAGCCAAGATACCCATAATGATTTTTCACACGCATAAGTTTTCCACTTCGTCAATAAAATTACTGATGTTGATTTTGTTTTCTGCTTTCTTTTATTTGCTTTGATTTATATCTGCTTTAGACTTAAGGGTGCATGTTTTGAATCCATAGAAATTATAATTAGGATTTGTATTAATTTATTGTGTATTATTCTGCATATGATCAGAACCTAGGACGAAATTCAAATTTTCAATTAGTATCAGAGCCTGACTTTGATCATTGACCCATTTAGCTATGGAGAGAAGTCAACCCTTAAATTGTCCTTCATTATTTGATGAGACTGAGTAATTGCATTGGAATGTTCGCATGAGAGCGTTCTTCAAGTCCCTAAATGAGAGGGTCTAGATGTTAGTAGAGTATGGGTGGAAACCTCCCGTGGTTATGGTTGATAGAGTCTCTTCCCCTAAAGATAAATTGACCTAGACTAAGGAATTGATGCTAGCAGTAGGAACAACAATGTCATTAATGTCATTCGTGCTGTTGTTTGCTGATCAGTGAAATCACACACGTAACGCAAGCGCACGTATCGCTCAAGTAGTATAAAATATATCGATCCCACGATGACTTAATACCTAAGCTATTAATTTATTGAAGTAAAATTTCTACAAGTATCTAAAAATTAATTATTGTTTGCTTGGTGATTTTAACTAAAGACAAGTAATTAAAATAATGCGAAAGTAAATTCTAAAGAGTAATCAATATTATGAAACTATTTAGGGTTGTGAATCCTTTCAATATTCTTCTAAAGATGAAGCGATTATCTTATTTTTGTGTAATATGTCAGTTTATTAACCTGGAACACGAAGATATGCAAAAGCCTATGGCGATGGTCAGATACAAACACTCAAAGTAACCCAATTAACTATATGTCTATGTTAACCAAGAAACTCTGAATTCATTAAGATTAAGTTCTAATTATGGCTACTCACGCTCAACGGGTATATGTTTATCCTGGAAGGAAATCTATAAGGTGAATGTGAGATCATGAACTATTGAGTCTAAGGTTGAAACCTAAAATCCCTTGGTCAAGTTCATTTTAAGTTTACCAAATCAATATTATTAGTGGCCAATTAATAAGAAGCATTAAGTTTAAGACTCAATAAATAAACCAAAACATTATACAAGACACAATACAAATCAACTTATAAAACCATTGATATTGGAATTCATCACAACCCTAGATATTGTATTTAGTTACGACAAATATCTAGGACTCTTAAAGACATAAATAAATAAAACATCATGCAACTAATTAAAAACTAAAAAATAAAAACTATAACAATGAAATAAAATGTTGGGGTTTGGGGATCCATTTTTATTATTTCAAATCTAGAAATCTCATTTATTATAATATATAAATTTGCATTATATTACCAACTGACCATATAGGCAGTATCTTGATTAAGTCAGATTTTAATTAATTCCAACCGACCATAAATGAGGTATCTAATTAAGTCAAGTTAAAATTAATTTAATTAAGTCCAACCGACCATAAAGGCGGTATCTAATTAAGTTAGGTTTTAAGATAATTTATATATTATAAAATAAGGGAGATTAATCTAAACTATCATAATAAAAGTTTCACCTTTTACCCCAGCAGAAAGAAGTTACCTACTCATGCTTAAATAAAAACACACATAATTTTATTGTTAAAATAAAAATAAAATACAAGAAAGCTGAAAATAAACAAACAAAATACTCTTTTCTTAGTATTCTAAGAAATTTCCCAGAAGAAAGTATGAAGAAAATCCTCTGATTTAGGCTGCTATTTATAGGCTTCAAATCGGGTGTGCGTCGCGACGCGCGCTACAGTAGATGGCGGCTGTCGGCAGACTAAACTATTGGTCCGACATCGCGACGCGTTGAGGGTTGGGCGTCACGATACTGACGTCATGATGATGCAAGTGATGACGCGTGTCGGTAGATCAATTATTGGCCCGGAGTCGCGACGCATTGAGGCTTGCGCGTCGCGATGCGTGAACAACAAATTTCTCATTTTGCCATTTTTGATTCGTTTTTCACCGGTTTAGCCCCGATTTGATTCCAGTGAGTCCCGATATTTTATTTATCTATAAAATAAACACAAACACATCAAAACATTCAGAAAACTCAAGAAACTATACAAAATATTAAGTAAAATGGGCGGTAAATATTGATATATTTTCCACTTATCATTTACTCCGCTGAATTTAGAAGAATATCTATATGTGAGATAGCCAATGATGTATGAGGCATCATTCAGAATATGCATGAGGGCACGCTGTCAGTTAAAAATAATAGACTCCAAGAACTTGCCACCAGGTTTGAGGTCGCTAGGATAAAAGATAATGAGACCTTTGGTGAATTTTACACTGAGATTAATGATATAGTTAACTCCAGCTTTAATCTATGTGAGACTATTCCTACGAATATGATAGTTAGGAAAATTCTTAAACCCCTACCTTACCAGTTTTTGCCAAAGATCACAGCCATCGAGGAAAGTAATGACCTAGATCACCTTAAACTATAGGACCTTGTAGGAAAACTGCAGGTGTATGAGAAACAATTTCATAGATATAGAAAGCCAAAGACCATAACAATTAAAATCACAAAAGAAGTTGGACATGGCCCGTCAAGTGATAATAATGATAATACTCTCACAGATACTGATTTGGCAATGTTTTCTAAAATGTTTAAGAAATTTCTTAAGATAAAGAAGAGTGGTCGTAGCACTAATATGAAGGACAAACTTAGAGAGAGTAGGCGTAGTAGAAGAGAGTCTAAAGAGGATAAGGATAGCAAACCCTGCACTATCCAATGCCATGAATGTGAAGGGTATTGGCACATTAGGTCCGAATGCCCCACATACCTAAAGTTTAAAGATAAGAAAGTTATGATAGTCTCACTTAGTGATTCAAAGGTGGCTATATTTCTGATGAGTCTCCTAAGGATAAGAGCAACTTTATAGCTTTTACTGCTAGTGTGACTGGTGAGAGAGAGACTAATATTAGTGATGTGGATGCTTATTTGGAGTTATCTTACAATGACTCTATAGATGAGGATAGTCTTTGGGTAGCATATACTGAATTATTTAATAAGAGCCTAGCTATCAAGAAGACAAATATTGAGGTCAGTAAGAGGCTAAAATAAGCTGAGCTAGATAAGATGAAGCTCGAGTTAAGTTTGAGCAAAGCCTTTTGGTTATTGATAACCTTGAGGAGATGAATAAATGACTAGTCGATAAAGTCAAATTCTTAGAAGCATAACTTGAGAATGCTAGAACACAATTATCTGCATTTTCTAGTACTGAGAAACTAGACCGCATCATATGGACTAGCATTGAGTCAAATTGTGATAAGACGTCATCGTCTAGAGCTGTCTCTATCCCCCATAAACGTGACTTAGGTAAGAAAATTGTTGATTGTAGTCATGTGATTCCTTCTATTTTTTTCTCGTCCTATGATTCAACCTCAATCTAGAGGTGTGATGGATAAACCTCACTCTAGTCTGAGGTTTGTGTTTTTTTTCCATCACTATGGCAAGACATGACATATTAGGCCTAAGTGCTTTATGTTGCACAAACAAAAGAAAATGCCCAAACATGTTCAGTCTAGATTTGAGTCGTCAAATCTAGTCATTCAAGTCTCGGCACTACATAAACAGGCTCATTAGTTAGAAACTTGCACTGTTAATTAAGAGTTCTCAAGTAAAGGATACTCCTAAGAAAGTTTGGGTGAGGAAGTGATATTAATTCTCATCAACTTCTGAATGCCTTGATCTTAAAAGGCATGATGAAAGTGCACTTCGATGTACTTTTTCTTAGATATTGCATTCATTTTTCCCCATTGCATGTGTCTGTGCGTGTGTTTTATGTTTTTGCACAACTGCACATTTTTATTTCTACTACATATGGGTGTGTGTGTTTTATTTTTGTTATATGCCCATTAGTATATAAGATGGAAACCCAAACATAAATTTCATAGCTGATTCCGAATGGACGGTAGTATGATCTGCACTCGAGAATAAAACTCCACGTACCATTGGATAATGAGAAGCCATGTTGTGTCTTTTCTTGTTTTTATGTTAAAAGAAAGATACAAAAAAAAATATAAAATGAAAAAGACCAAAAATATTTTCTGGCTTGAAAGAACATGTAAAAGCATGTGCATGTAGTCCTTGTATATATGATATATGGTTATGCATGTGTAATATGCTTTTATTTTTTATGCTCTATGTGTATGAGTGTGTATGATGAAAACCCTCAGTATATCTTGTGTTTGCATTTCATATACACATTTTTATGTCTTGAGATTTGGTCGCATGTATGAGATTTTGGATTGATAGTCCAATCTCTATCATACATATATCACTAAATAGTGTGACCTTTTATTATATGACATTGTGCTATCCTATTGTAAAACAAAATATATATGTTTTAAATGAGTCTCATATGCAAAAGAACCATTGGGCCAAATTCAAAAAATAAGGGCAAAAACCCTTCAGTCGAAAGAGTTTTATTAAAAGCTCATATTTATGGGGGAGAATATTATAACATGCAATCAATGTTGCTTATTTTCATGTCCTAGTGGCGATGGGTTTGAACACTTATTTTATGGACTTGGTGTGACATGAGATGAGATTTCTTTGGCTATATCCTGCTCATAAAATAAGGTCTTAAGCCTTGACTTATTGTGCACTTATTTTTCACGCAAGTGCTTGCAATGATTTAGAGTTTACGTCATATACATGCGTGTATTATTTATCATGATCAAAAGTGGTACATATTATTTCATGTCATAAACAGCTGAGTACTGACTGAGTATCATTGTACTTGTTTGAAGTGCTATTTTGAGTCATTTTTTACTTATTTTATTTTTAACTCATTGTGTGCTTGTGTGTGCTTCATGTCATCGTATATTTTTTCATTGCATATTTCTAAGTTTTTACTTCCCTGTGTGTTCGTTTTGCAAACTGAATAGGCTGTTAGTGAGGGAGAGTAAGTTCAGTTTGCATTACGTATGCATATTCTCTTGCATGTGAGATTTAATTGGTATTTTTCCATGTTATTTTTTTACCCATTTTCATTTCGTGACAAAAATGGGGTGTAGAATATCCATTTTTTTAATATCTATTTTTTAAAATATCCTTTTAAGATGAAGAAGGATTAATGGGGAGTATGATATCTACCTTTACATGAATGAGGTTTTTATTTCATTTTTATCTATTCTTTATATTCATTATGTTTTTCACGGTATAATGTTGTTTGTGGATGTTTCAAGTGAGCAGATTAGTGGTTGTGGTGGCATTGACTTCAATAATATTTGGTTAGGTATTAGATCGAGTCATATTGTAATAAGTCATTGTCTTGTGGTTGACAGTACACTATTTTCTTTTTGGGTCTTTTACCGTATTCTTTGTATTATATAGTGTTTTATCACGAAATATCAAATGAAGAGATTGTTAGTTCCATATTTATTGGCAATGTCCGTAACAAAATAAGTTAAATTGAGTTATAATGAGTCTTGAAGATCTCAGAGCAATTGGACTGGTATTTGGTAGACTTTGCATGAAGATATCATATATACGTTAATGTTGCGTTCGTGTTTGTGTTCGAACGAGTGACGTTCATGTCATGTTTGATATTAGGTTCGAACGAAACTTGGCATAAGGTTCTCGTGCTTTATGCATTCATCTTCTTGTTCGAATTAATCCTTCCAGTATGTTTGCATTCGAGATGTGTTCGAGAATACGTTCAAACGAGTTTACGGAACAGTGCGCGTTCGTCACGCGTTCTTGTGGCGTTCGGACATCCGTACGTAAATAGGTTATTTTGGACGCGTTTTTAAGCCAAGTTTGCACAAGGAACCCCTTACCTTTGACCTACCTATATAAATAAACATAGAGCCACCTTCACAATGGTTGAAAATATATTATTCAGAGCCTACAAACCTTTGTTTTCTACCTTCTTGACAATCCACCTTGAAGACTACATTGATTATTCTTGTCTTCTCTGTTTTGGTGAGATCATTTTTTGATATACCTTCAACACAGAAACACAACTCTAAACTAATTTCCTAAGCCTTCGGAGTTCTTTAGGAGGAAGATTGGTAGTTAGAATTCCGGCGTCGCGAATTCGCATGATTGATTCGCTTAAAGACTTCAAAGGTTCTAGAGAATGCCACTTGGGCGGGCTCGATGAGTTCTTCGAGTTATTACAGTTGAGAGGTATTAGAGTCGGCGAAGTTGTTGTCATAGGTCTTATATCAACCCAATAAGTGTTCTCGTTATAATGGAATTTGGCTGATACCTAGATACCCGTAGTGATTTTTTACTCGCACAAGTTTTCCACTTCGTCAACAAAATTACTGGTGTTGATTTTGTTTTATGCTTTCTTTTATTTACTTTGATTTATATATGCTTTAGACTTAAGGGTGTATGTTGTGAATTTATAGAAACAATAATTAGAACTTGTCTTAATTTATTGTGTATTACTCCGTATAAGGTTAGAACTTAGGACGAAAGTTGAATTTTCAGATTCTTTATAGCAACATGAATAAATAAAGAATTCATGTAATTATTAGTTTTCAGGTCTTGTTCTCATCATTTTTTGGGCTTAATCAATGATGATCCACTAGGAGAAAGTTAGTCTCTATAAAAATGATATGGGCATTTTATATATATATATATATATATATATATAAGGAATAAACTTAAATATTTCTTTAAAAAAAAAAAGGCAAATGGAGCATTTCTGTTTTTATCTTTTATAGATGAGTAATGATAGATATATTATATGAGTACATAATTATGATTTTAAACCAATCAAAAAAGGTTGTGGGTATAAAAAAATCATTTAATGAAAAGAAAAAATTAATTTAAAATCATAATTTAACTGTGATATTGTATTGAAAAAGTACTTATTTAATATATAAATCATTATCATTTATATACAGTAGGCATTTTACGTACGAAGAACCAAAAGGGGGCATTAGTGTTGATTATTTTAGTATTTATATTCTGGTCATAACAATCTCCAACAATTTTGTTTGCAGGAAATTGAAAGCTCATGCTAAAATCACCTATAAAATACTCCAAAAATGACTACAAAAATCTAATGGGAGAAGCACTTAGCTCCAGTTTGCCATTACTTTGCACATAGCATCTCACAATTTTTTTTTTTAATAAAGTTACAAGCATACTAAAAACTCCACTTATTAATTTGATGTGCTTGTATATATAAATATATATATTTGTTTAGAAAGAGTTGATTGGGATGGATGGATGTACGGAATTTTTCCTTTTTCATTCTCTCTCTTAAAGAGGTAGTGTGAACAAATCTAAATTAACTTTTTAGTTTTTTTTTTTTTTTTTTTTTTTTTTTTTTTTTTTTTTAATTTTTAATAAGAATCTAATAGCCGTGGCCGGTTAAAAAAAAAATTGTTTGAAAAATGAAAACTACTCATCCAGCATGGGTGAAATTATACACAAGCTTGGGATGCCCAGATCGAACTAAATTTAAGAAAAATAGAGGACTCAAATGCAATACTACCCATTTAGGGTGAATATTTCTTTAGCTCCCTCATGTATTTTATATTTTTTTTTATTACCTACTGAAGTTTATAATTTCTTCATTATATGCCTCCATAATTTTATTGATTTTATGGCATAGCATAGGAAAGTTTATAGTTCCTTCATTGTGGCTCTTGTTGAACCAAAATAATGGTTCCACCATTGTAGGCCAATCTTGTGACGGATGGATGTATTATATTTTCTATGCCTGATAATGGGTTGTGTTGAAGCGATTTCGTGTCATGTTATTATTATGCCATGTTAAGTTTTATTTATTTAACTCAATATTTTATTAGGTCAAAAATTTAAAATCAAATTCATCCTTTACAAAAAAATCTTTTACCGACATAATTTACTTACGGAAAAATTTTCATCGGTAATTACTAATGGATTATCAATGTTTATTAAAAAAATTATTGTAAAAAAAAAATGAATGAATATCGACGGAAAATCCATCGGTAATTTAAATAAGGAAAAAAATTATTGTTAAATAAGGCGTCAAAAATTGATGTCAAGATTTAACGACAGAATATCGATAAAAAAAAAATCTATCGATAATTTAGCACACATGCGTGTTTTTTCTTCTATTAGTTAACAAACATGGTTTCTAACCTTAGTGGTTCTTAAACATTACTTTAGGTGCGATATTTTGGGTTAAAGTCTCACAACACACATTATTTATTATAATTAATTTGGATGGTGTGGCCCTCAAAATATATTTTTTTAATTTTTTATTTTACTGACAAATTTATTTTCATCGGAATTTCGTCGGTAAGTCATATTACTAACAGAAATTTTTGTCAATACTATGCGTTTTTTTGCAGTGATCCTTTATATTAATGCTATATACTTATCCCGATTTTTAGGTAATTTAACTGATTAATCAGCCGATTTTCGATTTCCTAAAAATTGATGATTTTATTTATAATGATTCTGTATGAAAAAATGATTATGTTAGAAATGATTAAAAATAGAGAATATGTTTGATTTAAAAAGAATTATTATCGGGATAATAATATCATTTATTATATTTTATTAAAGAATGATATTTTTTTTATTTGTTTCAAAATTATGCATATTCATATTGACTTAATTAAATATAAGATTAATCATAAATGAATGAGTTTTAATGATTTTGGAGGATTTTGAGAGATGATCTTTGATTTTTAATTTTTTTTTTAATTTTCAACCATTCAAAATGTCGACTTTACCCTTCTTAATTAATATCTAATTATTCATGATTATTGAAAAATTTATTTTAGAGCAATTTATTGTCGATTTCTAATTAAACTGCCTAATCACCAATATCCCTCCCAACGGACATTGGATGTTAGCTATCAAAAGCTCAACCTGCTGGTAAACCTGGTCACGGTTCGGTTCGAAAGTTGGAATCGTAATCAAATTGGTTTTAAATCGGTTCGGTTACGGTTTCAGTTTTTTGAACTGTAGAATCAGACTAAACCAAAAAAATCAGTTGGGTTTTGGTTCGGTCCTTTATTTTTAGGGAAAAAAAGAAAAAAAAAAGTGGTTTCATTCCGGTTCCAAACTGGAACCGGACTGAATCTTAAGGTAACGGTTCCAAATTATGTTGAACCGTAACCGAACCGAAAAAATCGGTTGAGTTCTGGTTCAATCCTTTATTTTTGGGGAAAAAAAAAAAAAAAAGGTTGTTTGGGTCCGAACCGGACTGAACCTTAAGGTTACAGTTCCAAATTATGTGGAACCGTAACCGAACCGAAATGAGTTTCGGTTCAATTTCGATTTTGGAACCGGAATCGGATGAAACCGTGATTCGGTTTTGGTTCCGAATCGGAACCGTGGCCGGGTCTACCTGCTAGTACCGGATGCGAAAAAAAAAATCCAAAAAGGATGTTGTCCATGTGGACTGATTTTTTGGGTTGTTCAACTAAATGCACCACTCTATTTACTGAATACACTAACATTCAGGGAGTGAATTAGAGTATCACCGAAAATGCCCACTCAATTGGCCCACTGAGCTTGGGTTTTGCCTAATTCTTGACATTCACCACTGTATCAGGAAACTGAAAAAGGTAAATGGAATTATGGACCACAATAACAAGTTGGTGTTTGGATCTGGCCCACTTCCAACATTCAAAGTTCCGGACTCCAATGATTAGCTTGCCTTCTAGGCCTAGCCAATGGCTTGTCATTTGTAGCTTGCGTCGATATGATAGGCTGTCATTGTCCTTCCTTTTTGCATCTCCAATTACATTTCAATATGAAATTTCTTTAATATCCAAAATGGGATCTCATCATCTTATCCAGAATAGGAAATTTAAGATTTTGCAAAATTCTATTTTTGAAAAGTAGCAATTCATACATTTTTTTTCAACATGATGTTAATTTACAAGTGTTGTGCAACTTTGTAACGGTGAAGTTATAAAATTGTCACCCAACATGATGCCTTCATTCTGCTCATATTTTTTTTAGTGTGATGGGAGTTAAAGTCATTTTTATGAGAGTCTCAAATTTACATCCTCAATAATTATTACGGGCTCAAGTATCATTGGGCTATAAGGCTAAATGGTCAGAATACTCTTTTTTATTTGGAAAAATAATAAGTCTTACTTTTCAAACACACTTGCAATATGATTGGTTTTCCTAGAATAGTATTGTTGCCCACACCCCGAGGAGGAACCGAGCCTATTGTTGTACTACCTTACCCGACTAAGATGATTAGAAAGGCCCAAAGTCCCAAAAACTAGAGGAATATCGAAGACCCGACCCTGGTATGAAGTGATGTGCTCTCCCGATAAGAGTTTCAGAGGATAAAGTAATGGTGGTCCCGACCCGGCCAAATTGAAGTATGGATTTGGGGTGTACCATCTGATTTAGATGCCCCGACCCAAGGAGATTTGATGAAACTACACCCGATCAGG
Source organism: Zanthoxylum bungeanum (assembly GCA_019454045.1). Classification (NCBI taxonomy): domain Eukaryota; kingdom Viridiplantae; phylum Streptophyta; class Magnoliopsida; order Sapindales; family Rutaceae; genus Zanthoxylum; species Zanthoxylum bungeanum. The sequence continues at coordinate 32,646 of SKCR01020943.1, forward strand.
TTAAGGCAACATAACGTATGTCCTACCTGAAAATGAGTGCATCTAGAATACTAATTATGAGAATAGTAAAACAACGATTCACATGAAGTCGTGAGTCCAATCAGCCATCATAGGTCAGTGTAGTGGCAGAGGGGGCGGTGGAAGCAGTGACTAGAGGGGGTAATGATGATTGAGTGATATAAACTAACGTTAAGGTCGGTTGTAAATGGATTTTTGAGAACCTATATGAAGGGGTTGAAGTCATTTTAGAAGGGATGGAGATTCCATTGGGTTGTATTCTGATTATTGTAATTTGAGAGTAAGAGTATTAAAGAAGCCATCGATAAATAGAGAAAGTGTGTTGTGTACCCGATCACATGTGAGAAGTAGATCGGGCTATCCTTACATGAGGAGATATTTTTTTAATATCTTGTGTGATTCCATTGTCAGATGCTCGGGTCCGTATTTATCATGAGGTCAATAAAATCATATTCTAATTTCTCCCGTGGACGTGGGTTGGAGTCATTCTCTACCGAACCACATTAAACCTTATCTATGTGTGCTTGTTTGTATCTTGTAAGT
>SKCR01020944.1:0-35364 GCA_019454045.1 Zanthoxylum bungeanum
CAAATCGAAAACTTTTAGAGTTTCGACACGAAGTAGATAAACAGATCGGCTATAGTATTATACCGTCACGGTAAGACCGTAATGGAAAATACTTAAGCAGTAAGTTTCAAATATACATGAAAGAGTACAGTATTCTTTCAGATGAGGACTCCTCCCGAGACATGTCAGTTTGACGATGTGTCCAAACTGAAAACCGAATTTCGTTGGACATGATAAGGTTTATCACGAGTCGCTCTGAGCTATCATTTCCTTCAACAGGATATGTATTAACAGTGCAAAACTTATTTAGAATAAGGTTCCATATAAATCTGTTTGACAGATATCATATAGGATATGAACAGGAAAGAAACAAGGTTTCTCATTCCTAATAATTTGGGTATGCTAGGCATAAAGTTTGGATGATACCAAACTAATGACCCAAATTGGATAAGTGCCATTATAGGTTATCCTAAGGAAACCATAAGTATAGTACTTATAATCTCACAAGAGAACAATGTGATTGTTGTCACCATGCGGTTTTCCTAAGAGGAATACCGATATGCAGTGGTAAGTGGGAGGACAGTAAAACACGATGAAAATCGGGGTAATACTGTTCAAGGCACGAAGTCCGTAATGGAACACAAATAGTTCATCAAGGATGAAACTAAACATTAATCTTCGAATACACAAGAACCGCGTAGATCGGAGAGAATCAGAAAACAACCTGGGGTATGGGTTTCTAATGTACCCCTTAAAGATATAAATCTTATTGAGGAATACCAACCGACTACGTACGAGGAAGTGATACAAGGTATCAACTCCCTTTTATGGCAAAGTGCCATCAGTCCGAAATGGATTCCATGTATAACAACTATATTTGGATACTAGTTGATGTACCGTAAGGCATTGTGCCTATTGGTACAATGAAAGTCTTCAAGGAAGACATACATGGATGGCAACATACCAACGTACTAAGCTAGGCTTGTGACGGAAAAGTATCGTTATCAATATTATGTTAATAACGGTTCAACCTTTTACCTGTTGCCATGGTAAATCCATTTTGATGATGCTTGTTGATACTGCATATTTCATTTATGAAATGTGTTAGTTAAAGATCAAAATCGCCTTCCTGAAAAGGAACCTTTTGGAGGATGTTTACAACATCCTGACGATTTTGTATAACCGACAAACAAGGTTTGCGGGTTATTCGATCCATGTTTGGATTGGAGCAAGCATAAGGTTCTTGGAACTATCGTTTTGAAATAATCATAATGGTTTATGATTTGACTCAAAACGAAATGATTCTTGTGTATATAAGGAGGTTAGTGGAGAGCACTGATAATGAAATTCCCATAAAGCAATTGGTGAAAGCTTGGCTTTCATAGATATTCTCCGTAGAATTCTGGGGAGTAACAACCTTTATTCAAGGAATAAGAGATCTACTGGGATAGATTTGGAGTTGTTAACACTCTCTGGGAAATTGTACATTTAAAATGTACTTGATATGGTGTCACATACGCTTTGAGCATATGGAGTCACAATCAGGACAATCCAAGTGATAGTCACTGGATTGAAGTTAAGGACATCTATTAGTATCTTAGAGAACTAAAGATGCTGTCTTAAACTATGGAGATGAGAACTTGAAGTGACTGGGATCACTGCCGCAAGTTTCCAAACAGTTAATACTGCGGTACTATAAAGTTTGAATAACGGGACAGTGAGCTGGAAATCTTCCGAGCAAGATACTATTGCCGAATAAACAACAAATGCGGATTATTGATGCAGCTGAGGCAGCAATAGAAGCCATTTGGGTCGATAATAAATCTAATTAGATTAGATATAGTTCTGTTAGCAACTGAGCTAGGCGTCAGCACAAGGCTAAAGAATTAAAGGTCTCATCGATGATCCAGATATATACTTCTATTTCATCTGATTCGTTCGGATCATACATCGTGGCGATGTGGTGATCGTATAAATCGCGTCAGACGATAATCATGAAAATCTGCTGACGAAAACCTTTTCTCAGCAATTTGAGCGAACCGTACATAGTTCGGGTGTACGACACTTGAGTAACTGGCTATGTGCCAAGTGGGAGATTGTTGGATAATATGACCCATAGCGTCACTATTTGTACAGATCATAGTGTTGTTGTACAAATTAACTATGTTACAAGGAAATTGCACTCTCATCATTTGTGATTAGATCACCTTAGATATATAAATGAAGAGAGGTCCATATGATTAGTTCCTGGATTGAGAATGATATGAGACAGTATCAGTTCACGAAGGATTAATCATTAAATATCCCTAGTCGTAGTATTATCGAGACTGGACATCGATAAAGCGGAATAGACTAGTATTGCACTTGTGCGCGTTGTGAGGGCACAACAGCATAGTTCTCATATATTTGGGTATTGGATACTCTTGCAAGTGCGATAGGAGGTTGTGTTTCACCGATGGTACGGGAAACAGCTTCGCTCTGGATAGACCCCTCGGAATCCCATTGGTATTATGACTATGTGTCTATGGGAGTCCGACATCAGGGTAGGTTGTTTTGGTCTTAACCTGAGACTTGCACCGCTAATGCTTATGACAATCAATATACTTTAGTTGAGGTCATCTAGGACTCTAACCGGTTCTGTGTACGCCAATGCTGGGTATATTGAGAATCGTAGAGTATTGGGTGTGATGTCAAGACGGAAATATCACTCCAGTCATAGTGGAGATGATGTCACGCAGGATACAGTATTAGTGCTCTTAAGTGCTGGCCGACCATCGGGATATTATGACAAGGTCATGTATATCCGATTATAGAGACTAGTTACCAGACATCCGACATGTGCTTCGGACGGGGCAGACACTTATCCAGCCCCAGCCCTAGCACGTGACTATCCGATACTGGGCCGATGTACACGATACTTGGTATACTACGCTTGATATAGATCTTAAATATTCTTAGATGAATATGACCGAGAATTCGGTAGACTTGGTGCTTTGCTAGGAGTCGGCCTTGTCTCGTAATCGGTAAGAACGTAGTACTTGGTACGTACGTGATTCGGATACTCCGACGACCAATATTTACTGCCGAATTATCCGGGGATCTCATGGGTCGCTTCCCAATAATCCACCGATGACGTATGACTCGCACTCTTAAATAATCTGGGATTATATAGAAGAGAGAGAAAATTAATCTAGGATTAATTACGGAGATATTTTATCTAGGATAAAATATCGTCTAAAGAGAGAGAATGATTAATTTGGAATTAATTGGTAAATTAATATATTCGATATATTAAATAAAATTAGATTTCGACGCGGAATTAAAATTAGATTTTAATTCGGGCAAACGAATTAATTTAGAATTAATTCGTTAGTGATGTGAATAGTGAATTCGCTAGGCGTAATCATTTAATTACGACGCAACAGAAAATTCGCTAATTAGGAATTAGCGAACCTGAGCCCGAGTGTGATTGCGAGCGCATTCGTATTTCGAATTCGAGTGCGGCAACGCAAGTCACATCAAGCGTCAAATCATTCGTCACATCAAGCGTCAAATCAAAAGTCACTTTGAGTGATTGATTGATTGATTGATTGATTGATTGATTGAGTGATTGACACACATCAAGTCACTTTTATAAGTGACAATGAATAGTTGATGTGTGTGGTTGAAATAGTGAAAGTTGGTGGGAGTATTTACCATTTTATTTATTTGATTTATTATTTGGTAATTGCTTTTTGTGTATTTTATGAAAAATATATAAACCTTTTTGGAAAAGGTTTTACTAACCTATTACACAACTTTCTTCTCTCTCTTTTCTCTCTTCAAACTCACGCCCAAAGCAACATTTTTCACTGGTTTTTGAAGCCAAAATGGCGTGAACAAAGGGAAGCCAAGAGTTGGGTTTTCATGGTGAAAATCCAATTGCTAGCACACTACGAGACTTGCGAAGGTGGTAGGGAGGTTCACCCATGAGTCGGGATTCGTTTGACGCAATCTTGGAGCTCATTTCCTTGGATCAAAATCTGATTTTGTGGGCTGTGAACTGCACAGCAGTGGCGCCAAACCAGTGAGCATTTTGGGCTTTGTTCGTCTTCAAATCGTCTCAACCGATTGATGTGAGTATTCCGCTACCTCCATTGATGTATTCACGCATGTTTTTCTTTGCTTGTTTGATCTTGGGACCTAGATATAAACCTAACACGATGTCCAATCTCGATAATGCTCCGACTATGGATGTCTTAATGATTAAACCTTCATGGATTGATACTGTCTCATATCTTATCAATCCGGAACTAATCATATGGACTTTTATCATTTATTTATCTCGGTAATCTAATTACAAATCATAAAAGAGCAATTTCCTTTGTCACATAGTAAATTTGTACAACAACACGATGTTCTGTACAAATAGTGATGATATGGGTCATAATTGTCCAACAATCTCCCACTTGGCCTATAACCAATCACTCAAATGTCCTACACTTGAACTATGTACGGTTCGCTCAAACTTCTGCTGAGGAAAGGCTTTCGTCAGCGGATTTGCAAGGTTATCATCAGATGTGATTTATTCGATCATCACATCGCCATGATGTATGATCCGAACGAATCAGATGAATAGTTGAAGTATATTCTTGGACCGATGATGAGACCATTAATTCTTTAGCCTATGCTGTAGCCTAGCTCAACTGCTAACAGAACTACACCTAATCCAATTAGGATTATTAAGATCCAAATGGCTTCTATTGCTGCCTCAGCTGCAGCAATATTCTGCTTTTGTTGTTTATTCGGTAACAATATCTTGCATGGAATATTTCCAGCTCACTGTTCCGTGATTCAAACTATATACTATCCTTTATTACGACTTATAGTCGTTTTTATCGGTTAGGAAACTTGCAGCAGTGAACCCAGTCACTTCAAGTTCTCCTTCTCTATAATTTAAGAAAGCATCATTAGTTCATCTAAGATACTCAAGGATGTTCATAACATCAATCTAGTGACCATCACATGGATTGGCCTGATTGTGACTCCATATGCTCAAAGCATATGAGACACCAGGTCGCGTACATTTATTTCAATGTACGAGTTCTCGGAGAGTGCCAACAACCTTTAGATCTATCCCAGTAGATCCTTATTCCTAGAATAAAAGTTGTCTCTCCCAAGAATTCTACAGAGAATTTTCACGAAAGCCAACCTTTCACCGATTGTATTATGGGAATATCATTTCCAAGAAATGATATATCATCATTTTATAGGACGATCACTTTTAGTGCACTCCCACTAACCTCCTTATATACACAAGAATCATTTTCGTTTTGAATTAAATCATATACCATTATGATTACATCAAAACTATAGTTCCAAGAACGCAATGCTTGCTTCAATCCATAAATGGATCGAATAACTTGCAAACCTTGTTTGCTTGTTTTGGTACGACAAAACCGTCAGGATGTTTTAAACATCCTCCAAAAGGTTTCCATTTAAGGAAAGCGATTTTGACGTTCAGCTGCCATATTTCATAAATGAAACATGCAGCATTAGCAAGCATTATCCAAATGGATTTAATCATGGCAACAGTTAAAAGGTTTCGTCGTAATCGACACAATGTTGATAACGATACCTTTTCGCTACAAGCCTAGCTTTGTACGTTGGTATGTTGCCATCCATGTATGTCTTCCTTGAAGACTTATATAGTACCAATAGGCACAATACCTTCTGGTACATCAACCAGTGTCCAAACTTTGTTGGTATACATGGAATCCATTTCAGATATCATGGCACTTTGCTATAATAGGGAGCTGATACCTTGTATCACTTCGTCATACGTAGTCAGTTTATCTTACTCAATAAGATTGACATCTTTACGGGGTGAGATCAAAAACCCATACTTCCCAGGTTGTTTTCTACCTCTCTCCGACTTACGCGGTTCTTGTGTATTTGAAGATTATGGTACAGTTTCATCCTTGATGAACTGTTTGTGTTCCATTAAGGAATCGGTGCCTGGAACAGTATTACTCTGATTTTCATCGAGTTTTACTTTCCTCCCACTTACCACTGCATATAGGTATTCCTCTTAGGAAAACCGCATGGCGAGTAACAATTACATTGTTCTCTAGTGAGTTGTATAAGTACTATACTTTGGTTACCCTAGGATAACCTACAAATTAGGCACTTATCCAATTTGGGTTCTGTTTTGGTATCATCCAAACATATGCTAGCATTCCCAAATTTTCAGGAATTAGAAAACCTGGTTTCTTTCCTGTTCATATCTAATATGAAGTCTGTCAAACAGTTTTTCATGGAACCTTATTCAAAATAAGTTTTGTGCTGATTAATGCGTATCCCTAGAAGGAAAATGGTAGCTCATATCGACTCATGATTAACCTTATCATGTCCAACAAAATTCGGTTTCTCCGTTTGGACACACCGTCAAATGAGGTGTTCCGGGAGGAGTCCACTAAAAAAATACTATACTCTTTCAAGTAATTGAGAAACTTATTTCTTAAGTATTTTCCACCACAGTCCATCGTGATGTATTAATACTCTTGTCGATCTGTCTGTCTACTTCGTGTCGAAACTCTTTGAATTTATCAAAAGGTTCTGATTTATGTTTCGAAAGAAACACATAACCATAACGCGATGCCACATCCGTAAAGGTTACGAAGTATTCATATCCACCTCTAGCCTAGCTAGATATGGGCCCACTTACGTCACTATGAACGAGGGCTAACAGATCGATGGCACTTGTACTTTTACCAAGTAAAAGGTGTTTTAGGACTTTGCCAAATAAAGTAAACTAATTCGTAGACTTTATTTGATTAGAATCAAATTTTTCCTAGTACCCACTCTTCGAAAGTGTGGATATAGGAGTCTTGTTTATTGTGTTCCAGACAACAATGCCACAAATAAGTCTCATCTGATAAATCAGTTTGAGCTATTTGTTTGTCATGTTATATGTTTGAGATTTATTTATATTCAAAATATAAATACTGTTATTCACATCTAATGTGTTCATCTCAATATCATCTTTATAAAATAAAACACTTTAGTGTTTTAGAATATAAAGGTATATCCGCAACGGATTATACTCTGATATAGAGATAATGTTTCTAGTCAAACTAGGTATATTATAACAGTTTCCTAATTTAAGTACACACACAAAGGGTAGTTCCTAAACTTAGGATTATACGATTAAAACAGCGACTCTCATCCCGTTTCCGATTCGCAGATTAATCTCAACTGAAGTCAGTATCCTGCTAATCAGCAGATTCTGCACAACAATATATATCTTATGTACAACACTTAGTATCCAAATCCAATTTTGAAACTAATAGTGAACATGTTTATGACAAACATATTTGCAGCTGGAGCCTTGCCCCTCTTCACTTCCTTCATGTCTGCCTTGTCCATACGACAGTCACGCTTCCAGTGACCCCATTTGCCACAGTTTAGGCAGACATCTGGGATATGTCCTTTGTCTTCCCGAAAGACTGTGATGATTTTGTCTTTGCCCATTTTAGAAGCTCTGGCTCTGGCTCCTAGAGCATAGCCATCAACTCTCCAAGAGTTTACTCTTGGTTCACAATGAACCTGCCTCAGCTTTCGGGTAAAGACTATAAGATCAAATCTTTGGCAGTCTCAACCACCTAGGTAATGCCCAGCTAACCTAGCTGATCGATGTCAGCAATCATCTGTGACACCTAGTGCGCGACAGATGTACCCTCTGACATATGCGAGCTAAAGAGCTTCTTTTGCAATTTGTACTTCTAAGATCTAAGATTAGATATATGAAGATCTTTAATTTCAATATCATGTTATAAAGATCTAATCCTTATATTGACAACGAATTAAAGTGTCATTGCATTTAGTATAATGATTGAGCACTAAAGTTATCATCACATGAATCTTCCAAAGATCATGTTCTACTGTTTGCTCAACTTCGGGCTTAGGCCCAAGAGGTTGTTCTATCAAATAGAATAACTTCTTAGTTCCCAAGACTATCCTGAGGTTTTAATCCCAATCTGAAAATTACAACTGTTTAAAGACATTTTTACCCAGGTTAATGTTTTAAATGCTAATCTTTCAGTTATCTTGATTGCTATAGTCCAACTATCCAATCAACGGTTTCTGGTACTATTTAATATAATGATTACTATAGTCTAACTATATAATTAACTATAATTTTATTGGTTAAATTCAAATATATTGATTACTATAATCCAATTATATAATCAACTATAATTGAAGTAGTTTGAATACAGTCTAACTGTTTAATTAAAACAACGATATTAGTCCAACTAATATTTATGTTATTGATTATTGACGAAAAATGAAATGAGCTCGTATTGGCAAGTATCTAAACGAAATTGAAAATTTAATACTTGCCTCCCACTATTTTTCGGCGAGCCTCTAACCCTCTGTTGAGTACTCGGGAAACCTTGTTTCCTAGTTGGCTAAGATCTCGTTAAATAACACACAACCTTGAATTTGGCCAACAAATTGTATGATATTTAACTATGTAGATCTCTAAGATCAATTGGATCTCATCCAATTCCTAGATCTAGTAGGTGCACATCCAAGTCCGAAACATATATCTAATATATGCCAATATATCCGATATATTTTCCTAACCTTTTTCCTCTGAATCAACTAAGCCTTGGCTTTGGCACAACAAACTTAATGATTCCAGTTAAGCGGGACCCATTGACCTTGGAAAGCTTCGTAATCGATATCGATGGACAAGAAGTGATCTTGACTTTGGCCAAAAAATCACAAGTTGGACAAGACATGCGATATGGAACAAAGCCTTCATGATTCAAACACATCCGCGATGGACAAAGGTCTTGACTTTGGCAAAAAAACCAGTGCCAATCTGGATCTTGAGAATGAATCATTCAATGGAAAGAAAAACGCTTAATATATGTTGAGGGTTTTTCGCGTAATTGGCAACCAATTAATTATCTTTGATTAGGTCTCATCATACACCCTTAAACATGCATTCTAAAATCATAATAAGGCGTTTAAAAAAATTTAATAATGATATGCGGATGGATATTTAAAACACTTTGTTCCTAGAACAAATCTCTCCATTTCCTCTCTCCTGCAAGCACAAATCTTACTTCTACCCAATTACATAACACTTTTAAAGAAACCTCATTTACATTGAGGGGAATAGGTGAGAAGAGAAATACAAAGAATCAAAAGGTAATAGGCTGGACACGCAGGTCCAATTTAATTAATTCTAAATTTATTACAACAATTTACAAAATTGCCCTCACCAATCTAATATCCATCTGATATGCATTATTCATACATCACATCCATATATTTGTGTTGGTGATTCCATATTCAAGGGTTTGTTTCCCTATCACCTTGAATGACTCTTCATGTGCTAGCATTGGAAAGATTTGCCACTAATCTTCATTGTTTCTTCTTCTATGTCTCGGCCAAGCAAGAAATGAGAAGAAAATTGGCTTCAAAAGCCGAATGGGATAGAAGGGAAAAATGGTTCCCAAAACCGTGTGTGTGTTGGAAAGAGAGAGAAGTGTGTTGGTTTGGTTTGGTTTCTAAAACTCATACATAAAAATTTGATTTCGAAAATCTTGTAAATGGCTTTCAAAAAATCAAAAGATATTTTGGAGCCAAAATGGCAATTAATGCCTTCCAACAACTCACATCACTCATGAATAGTGACAGGTTGTCAATCACTTAAAGTGACAAGACATCCATCATTTGAATGACGAGTGATGTGACGCGTGATGTGACTTGTGGGCCGTACTTAAATTCGAAATGCGAGTGGGCCCGTAAACACTCCCGGGCTCGAGTTCGCTAATTGTGAATTAACGAATTTTCCGTTGCGACGTAATTAAATCAAATTTAATTAAATAATTATGTCTAGTAAAATTACTATTCACATCGCTGACGAATTAATTCTAAATTAACTCGTTCGCCTGAATTAAATTCTAAATTTAATTCCGCGTCGAAATCTAATTTCGTATAATATATAGAATATATTATTTTATCAATTAATTCCAAATTAATCGTTCTCTCTCTTAAATAATATTTTATCTCAGATAAAATATCTCTGTAATTAATCCTAGATTAATTTTCTCTCTCTCTTATGATTAATCCCAGATTAATTATGTGCGAGTCATACATCATCGGTGAATCTTCGGGAAGTGACCCATGAGATCCCCGAATATGTTGGTAGTAAATTCGGTCGTTGGACTATCTGAACACGTACGTACCTAGTACTATACTTTTACCGATTTATAAGACATGGTTGGCTTCTACCAAAGCATCCTGCCTACCCAATTCTCCAGAAATATTCTTATAGGAATATGTGATCTTTATCAGGCGTAGTAAGCGTAGTATTGCGTATTACGATCCAGTATCGGATGTCACGTGCAAATGTCTGGGGCTGGAATTGTGTCTGCCCCGTACGAAGCACATATCGGATCTCTGGTAACTAGTCTCTATAATCGGATAATCATGACCTAGTCATAATATCCAGATAACTGCAGCATAAAAGAGCACCAGTTCTGTATCCTACGTGATCATCATCTCCACTATGACCGGAGTGATACTTCCATCTTGACATCACACCCAATACACTACGATTCTCAATATACCCAGAAGATACATACACAGAACCTGTTAAAGCCCCGGACGACCAAAACCAAAGTATATTGATTGTCGTAAGTATTAGCTGTGCAAGTCTCAGGTTAAGACCAAATACACCTACCCTGATTCAGACTTCCATAGACACATAGTCATACTACCAATGGAATTCTGAGGGGTCTATCCAGAGCGAAGCTGTTTCCGTACCATCAGTAAACACAACCTCATATTACACTTGCATAAGTATCCTATACCCAAATATATGAGAACTATGTCGTTATGGTCCCACAATGCGCACAAGTGTAATACTAGTCTTTTACGCATTATTGATGTCCAATCTCGACAATACTCCGACTAGGGATATTTAATGATTAAACCTTCGTGGATTGATACTGTTTCATATCATCTCAATCCGGAACTAATCATAAGGACCTTCTATCATTTATATATCTTGGTAATCTAATTACAAATGATAAAAGGGAAATTTCCTTTGTCACATAGTTAATTTGTACAACAACACCATGATCTGTACAAATAGTGATGCTATGGGTCATAATTGTCCAACAATCTCCCACTTGGCCTATAGCCAATCACTCAAGTGTCCTACACCCGAACTATGTATGGTTCGCTCAAACTTCTGCTGAGTAAATGCTTTCGTCAGCGGATTTGCAGTGTTATCATCTGATGCGATTTATTCGATCATCACATCGCCACGATGTATGATCCGAACGAATCAAATGAATATTTGAAGTATATATATGGATCGTTGATGAGACCATTAATTCTTTAGCCTGTGCTGTAGCCTAGCTTAGTTGCTAACAGAATTACTTCTAATCTTATTAGGATTATTATCGATCCAAAAAGCTTATATTGCTGCCTCAACTGCAGCAATAATCCACTTTTGTTGTTTATTTGGTAACAGTATCTTGCTTGGAAGATTTCCAGCTCACTGTTCCATTATTCAAACTGTATAGTACCTTTGTTACGACTTATAGTCATTTTTTTCGGTTAGGAAACTTGCAAAAGTGAACCCAGTCACTTCAAGTTCTCCTTCTCCATAGTATAAGAAAGCATCATTAGTTCATCTATGATACTAAAGGATGTTCTTAACATCAATCTAGTGACTATCACTTGGATTGGCCCGATTGTGACTCCATATGCTCAAAGCATATGAGACACCAGGTCGCGTATATTTATTTCAATGTACGAGTTCTCAGAGAGTGCCAACAACTTTTAGATCTATCCTAGTAGATCCTTATTCCTAGAATAAATGTTATTTCTCCCAAGAATTCTACAGAGAATTTTCATGAAAGCCAGGCTTTCACCGATTGTATTATGGGAATATCATTTCCAAGAAATGACATATCATCATTTATTTAGGACAACACTGTCAGTGCACTCCTACTAACCTCCTTAAATACACAAGAATCATTTTCGTTTTGAATTAAATCACACACCATTATGATTACATCAAAACGATTGTTCCAAAAACGCTATGTTGCTTCAATCCATAAATGGATCGAATTAACTCGCAAACCTTGTTTGCTCGTTTTGGTACGATAAAACCGTCAGGATGTTATAAACATCCTCCAAAAGGTTTCCGTTTAAGGAAAGTGGTTTTGACGTTCAGCTGCCATATTTCATGAATGAAACATGCAGCATCAGCAAGCATTATCCAAATGGATTTAACCATGGCAACGAGTAAAAGGTTTCGTCGTAATCGACACAATGTTGATAACGATACCTTTTCGCTACAAGCCCAACTTAGTATGTTTGTATGTTGCCTTCCATGTATGTCTTCCTGAAGGCTTATATTGTACCAATAGGGAGTCGATACCTTGTATCACTTCCTCATACTAGTCAGTTTGTATTCCTCAATAAGATTGACATCTTTATGAGGTGAGATCAGAAACCCATACCTCCCAGGTTGTTTTCTGAATCTCTCCGACTTGAGCGGTTCTTGTGTATTCGAAGATTATTGGTATAGTTTTATCCTTGATGAACTATTTGTGTTCTATTAAGGAATCGGTGCCTGGAATAGTATTACTCTGATTTTCATCGAGATTTACTTTCCTCCCACTTACCACTGCATATCGGTATTTCTCTTAGGAAAACCGCATGGCGAACAACAATTACACTGTTCTCTTGTGAGTTGTATAAGTATTATACTTTGGTTTCCCTAGGATAATCCACAACTTAGGCACTTATCGGATTTGGGTTTTAGTTTGGTATCATCCAAACATATGCCCAGCATTCTCAAATCTACAGGAATGAGAAAACCCGATTTCTTTCCTGTTCATATCTAATATGAAGTCTGTCAAACAGATTTTTATGGAACCTTATTCAAAATAAGTTTTGCACTGATTAATATGTATCCTTTTGAAGGAAATGGTAGCTCAGAGTGACTCATGATTAACCTTACTATGTCCAACAAGGTTCGGTTTCTCAGTTCGGACACACCGTCAAATTGACGTGTTCCGGGAGGAGTCCTCATTGAAAGAATACTATACTCTTTCAAGTAATTAAGAAACTTATTGCTTAAGTATTTTCATCATGGTCTAACCGTGACGATTTAATACTTTAGCCGATCTATTTTTATACTTCGTGTCGAAACTCTTTGAATTCATCAAAAGTTTATGATCCGTGTTTTATAAGAAACACATAACCATAACGCGATGCCACATCCATAAAGGTTTCGAAGTATTCATATCCACCTCTAACCTAGCTAGACATGGGCCCATTTACGTCACTATGAACGAGGACTAACAGATTGGTGGCATTTGCACTTTTACCAAGTAAAAGGTATTTTAGGCACTTTGCCCAAATGGACTAGATTCGTAGACATTATTTGAATGGAATCAAATCAGTCCTAGTACCCACTATTGAAAAGTATGGATATACGAGTCTTGTTTATTGTGTCCCAGACAACAATGCCACAAATAAGTCTCATCTGATTAAATCAGTTTCAGCTATTTGTTTGTCATGTTATATGTTTGAGATTCATTTATATTCAAAATATAAATACTGTTATTCACATCTAATGTGCTTATCTCAATATCATCTTTATAAAATGAAACACTTTAGTGTTCTAGAATATAAAGGTATATCCGCAACGGATTAAACTCTGATATAGAGATAATGTTTCTAGTCAAACTAGTTACATTCTAACAGTTTCCTAATTTAAGTACATACCCAGAGGGCAGTTCCTAAACTTAGGTATCTACGGTTAAAACAGCGACTGTCGTCCCATTTCTGACTCGTAGATAAATCTCAACTAAAGTCAATGTCCTGCTAATCAGCAGATACTGCACACCAGTACATATTCATGTACCACACTCAGTATCTTAAATCCAATTTTAATACTAGTAGTGAACATGTTGATGAAAAACATATTTGAAGTCGGAGCCTTGCCCGTCTTCAAATCTTTCATGTCTATCTTATCCATACGACAGTAACGCTTCCAGTGACCCTATTTGCCACAGTTTAGGCAGACATTTTGGGATATGTCCTATGTCTTCCCAGAAGATTATAATGATTTTGCATTTGCCCCTTTTCCACACCCAGAGTCTTTGGCCAAGCCTTGGCTTTCTGGGATGTCGAAGTAATGCGCCTTGCGCTTCTTGCCCTATTACAAACTCTGGCTTTGTCTCCTTGAGTATAGCCCTTAACTCTCTCAAAGAGTTTTTCTATTGCAAATTGTACTTCTAAGATCTAAGGATAGATCTATGAAGATCCTTCAATTTCATTATCATACTATAAGGATCTAATCCTTAGTTCTGATTAAGAAATTAAGGAGTCTATTGGAAAGCATAATGGATTAAGCACTAAATTATCATCACATGAATCTTCCAAAGATCATGCTCTACTATTTGCTCAACTCCGGGCTTAGCCCAAGAGGTTGTTCTATCAAATAGAATAACTTCTCAGTTTCCAGGACTATCCTGAGTTTTTATTCCCAATTTGAAAATTAAAGCCGTTTAAAAATTTTTCACTCAGGTTTATATTTTAAACGCTAATCTTTCTTTATTTATCTTGATTGTTATAGTCCAACTATCCAATCAACGATTTTAGGTACTATTTATTATAATGATTACTATAGTCTAATATATAATCAACTATAATTAAATTAGTTAAATTCAATTATATTCATTACTATAATCCAATTATAAAATCAACTATAATTGAAATAGTTTGAATACAGTCCAACTGTTTTATTAAAACAATGATTAAATATTAGTCCAACTAATATATTAATCTAACGACGAAAAATTTGAAATCAGCGCGTATTGGCAAGTAACTAAACGAATATTGCAAATTTAATACTTGCCTCCCACTATTTTTCGGCGAGCCTCTAACCCTCTGTGGAGTACTCGGGAAACCTTATTTCCTAGTAGGCTAGGATCCCGTTAAATAACACACAATCTTGACTTTGGGCAACAAATTGTATGATAATTAACTAGGGAGATCTCTAAGATCATTTGGATCCCATCCAATTCCTAGATCCAGTAGGTGGACATCCAGTCCGAAACATATATCTTATATATGCCAATATATCCAATATATTCCCTAACCTTTTCCTCTGAATCAACTAAGCTTTGGGTTGGCACAACAAACTTAGTGATTCCAGTTAAGCGTGAACCCATTGACTTTGGAAAGCTTCGTAATCGATGTCGATGACAAGAAGTGATCTTGCTTTGGCCAACAAATCACAACTTGGACAAGACACCGATGTGGAACAAAGCCTTCATGATTCAACACATCCGCGATAGACAAGGTCTTTACTTTGGCCAACAAGTGCCAATCTTGGATCTTGAGTAAGAATCACTCAATGGAAGGAAAAACGCTTAATATCTGTTGAGGTTTTTTCGCGTAATTGGCAACCAATTAATTATCTTTGTTAAGGTCTCATCATCATACACCCTTAAACATGCATTCTAAAAACATAATAAGGCACGTATAATAAAATAATAATGATATGCGGATGGATACTTAACACATTGTTCCTAGAACAAATCTCTCCTTTTCCACTCTCCCGCTAGCACACATTTACTTCTACCCGATTACATAACACTTCTAAAGAAACCTCATTTACATTGAGGGGAATAGGTGAGAAGAGAAATACAAAGAGTCAAGAGGTAATAGGCTTGACACGCCAGATCCAATTTAATAAATTCTAAATTTATTACAACAATTTCCAAAATTGCCCTCACGCATCTAATATCCATCCGATATAAATTATTAATACATCGCATCCATGTATTCACACAAGCATGTTATCAATCAATCTAATCCAATTAATTAATCTGAAATTAATGACCATCTATGTCAAACAACAAAAGATTGATTTTGCGCGAGTCTGACTCGTTTGCGAATAAGTACTCAAAGTACGAATTCTTGAATTATATTAACTACAATATTAAATCCAATTTATTTGTATTTAATACTAATTCTATATTTAATTCTAAATTAAATAATTACACCTTTATATGTGCCTTTACGACTTAGATTCCAAATCTAATCGTTACGGGTCTCAAAGCCCAATTAACATCCAATGTCAATTTAATTAAAGTCCAATGGGCTTTTAATTAATTTCATAAGGCATGGTCTTTTGGTCAATATGGGTCAAACCCAAATACCAAAGCCCATTTAAGGAATCACCTTTATTTGCCAAAACCAATTTAGGCCCATTAGGCCCAATTAAAATTAAAGGTCCATTAAGTTATAATTTGGACTTTATGGATATGGTTTTTGGGCCCAATTGGATCCAACCAATTAGCCAAACCAACTTGGCCCAACCAAGCCCATTAATCCCAATTACAACTTAACAAGCCCAATTCCAAATTTGGCCCAATTAATTAAATTACCAAAATTCAAATTCCAAATTTCATAACTTAATTAACCTAAAGTGTATGCCATAATTAATTAACCAAATTAATATTCCCAAAACATCAATTTACACAATTATTATATGCTTATTATCATCAAAACATGTCCAACACATTTGAATCAAAAATCAATCATTTTCATGCATAGTGGTCACAGCAATTTGGGGATTTCTTTGTCCGATTCGGTTTCAATCCATTAAATCCTAAATCAACATACCCAAGTGACTTCAACTCATCCAATGATCAAAACACAAAAATCACCATGACTTTAGGGCAGCCAACTTTCGACCAAGCTTAATTTTTGGGGAAAAATTGATCCAATCCATTTTTCACAAAAATTGATCACAAACAAACAACTCCAAGTCATCCATATACAAGCATGCTCAATATGATATGCATTATTCATATAGTATGATATGCATTATTCATACATCACATCCATGTATTTGTTGGGTTTCTAAGTTAGTCCCCAGAACAATTTAAGCATAGAAACTTGTGTGAATACTCAAAAGAAGTATGGCGGAATCATACTTACATTGATTGGCTTTTGCGATGCGAGGAACAATAAAAATCCTTGAAGCTCTCGCAATGGTGCTTCTTGTGCTCCATCATTTTCGGTCAACTCCATAGATAGATCTCCAAGCTCCAAGTTTGTGTTGGTGATTCCATCCTCAAGGGTTTGTTTCCCTATCACCTTGAATGACTCTTCATGTGCTAGCATTGGAAAGATTTGCCACAAATCTTCCTTGTTTCTTCTTCAATGTCTCGGCCAAGCAAGAAATGAGAAGAAAATTGGCTTCAAAAGCCGAATGGGAGAGAGGGGAAAAATGGTTCCCAAAACCGTGTGTGTTGGAAAGAGAGAGAAGTGTGTTGGTTTGGTTTTGTTTCTAAAACTCATACATAAAAGTTTGATTTCCAAAATCTTGTAAATGGCTTTCAAAAAATCAAAAGAAATTTTGGAGCCAAAATGGCAATTAATGCCTTCCAACAACTCACATCACTCATGAATAGTGACTGGTTGTCAATCACTCAAAGTGACAAGACATCCATCACTTGAATGACGAGTGATGCGATGCGTGATGTGACTTGTGGGCCGCACTTAAATTTGAAATGCGAGTGGGCCCGCAAACACTCCTGTCTCGGGTTAGCTAATTCTGAATTAAAGAATTTTCCTTTGTGACGTAATTAAATCAAATTTAATTAATAATTATGCCTAGCAAAATTACTATTCACGTCGCTGACGAATTAATTCTAAATAACTCGTTCGCCCGAATTAAATTCTAATTTAATTCTGCGTCGAATCTAATTTCGTATAATATATCGAATATATTATTTTATCGATTAATTCCAAATTAATCGTTTCTCTCTCTTTAAATAAAATTTTATCCCAGATAAAATATCTCCGTAATTAATCCTAGATTAATTTTCTCTCTCTCTTTATAATTAATCCCAGATTAATTATGTGTGAGTCATACGTCATCGGTGAATCTTCGGGAAGCGACCCATGAGATCCCCGGATATGTTGGCAGTGAATCCGATCGTCGGACTATCCGAACACGTACGTACCTAGTACTACGCTTTTACCGATTTACAAGACATGGTTGGCTTCTAGCAAAGCACCGTGCCTACCCAATTCTACAGAAATATTCTTATAGGAATATGTGATCTTTATCAGGCGTAGTATACGTAGTATTGCATATTACGATCCAGTATCGGATGTCACGTGCAAGGCCTGAGGCTGGAATTGTGTCTGCCCCGTACGAAACACATATCGGATCTCTGGTAACTAGTCTCTATAATCGGATAAACCTGACCTAGTCAATTAATTTCTTAAGGCATGAACTTTGGTCAATATGGATCAAACCCAAATACCAAAGCCCATTAAAGGAATCACCCTTATTTTCCAAGAAATCAATTTAGGCCCATAGGCCCAATTAAAATATTAAAGGCCCATTTAATTATATTTGGACTTTATGGATATGGTTTTTGGGCCCAATTGGATCCAACCAATTAACCTAAACCATACTTGGCCCAACCAAGCCCATTAAGCCCAAATACAACTTTATTAGCCCAAACCAGACTGATATGACACAAATAAGGGTGAGTGATGTCAGAATATTTCTCAACTCTGTTAACTTACCGTTAAAATAAGGGTGAAATGTCAAATTTTTGAGAGTGTAGGGGTGCAATGTGTAGAAAATTTAGTATAGGGGTGCAATGTAAAAAATATTGAGAGTACATGGGTGCAATGTGTAGAAAATTTAGTACAGGGGTGCAATGTAAAAACCATTGAGAGGACAGGGGCCTCAAGGGGGGGTTTTCCATTAATTTAATTACAATATTCAAAATTTCACAATTAAATTAATCAAAGTGTATAGCCATGATTAATTAACCAAATTAACATTTCCAAAATACCAATTTATATAATTAATCATGCTTATTATCATCAACACATGTCCAACATTATTGAATAAAAAATTAATCATTTTCCATGCTTCTAAGTCACGGCAATTTGGAGTTTTTGTTCAATTCTGATTTCAATCCAATTGAATCCTAAATCAACATTTCCCAAGTCATTCAAACTCATCCAATGATTAAAAAAACAAAAATCACCATGACATTACGGTAACACAACTTTCGGCCAAACCTAAATTTTGGGGAATTTTGATCCAATTCAATTTTCATCAAATTGATCACAAATAACTCTAAGTTATCATCATTCAAGCATACTCAAACAATCAATTTCATCCAAACATGCTCAAATCAATTTTACCAAAATTTACCCTAAATCCAATTTCATGCTTAAATAAGGCTCTTGATACCATTGTTGGGTTTCTACTATAGTCCCAAGATCACTCAAGCAATGAAATCAATGTGAATACAATAAAAAAGTATGGCGGAATCATACTTACAATGATCGGATTTTCGATGCGTTGAACACAAAAACTTTTTGCTCCTCCATGAAGCTCACGGCCAAGCCCAAATTTGTGCTCCTAGTTTTCGGTCACCCTCCATGTGTGTGCTCCAAGCTCCAAGCTTTGTCAGTGGTGATTCCAAGCTCAATGGTTTGTTTCCCTATCACCTTTGGATGACTCTTTATATGCTAGCATTGGAAAAATTTGCCACAAATCTTCCTAATTTATTCTTGATGATCTCGACAATGAGAAGCAATTTTGAGAGAAAAATGGCCCTTGGCTGAAAATGGGAGAGGAGAAGAGAGAGAGGTGATAAGTTAATTTTTTGTTTATTTTGGTTTTCCAAAAACTAATACCAAAAATTCAAATCCAAAAAGTACAAGGCAATAATACCACGAGAGACGACGTATTTTCCGTTTTAATCAATGGCCACAACACACATCACATGCAAACAATATCAATAAATAATTAAAACACAATTAAAAGAATCAATAAAAATCAAATAAAAAAAACAAGTGTGAAAGGTACCCTCAGGTCTAACCTTTTAAGTCGTCTTCGGACTTGCTTTTCGCGGAGATCGGAAGGGGTAAAAGCTCTTTATTCTTCTGGTTCACTAGTTTAGCGTCTTAACTTGTTGTTCCACTGTTTTCCTCGCTGTTTTGGGATCACTTTGCTGTTGTTTTCTTGGTGATTTTTGCTCATTGTTTTGGTACATCTGGGGACTGTTTCGGCTCGATTTTGGGGACTGTTCGGGGCAGTTTTTTGTCACTGTTTGGGCATTTTCTGAACTGTTTTTGGGTGTTTATTCGGTCAGTTTGTGCTGCAATGTGGGAGGCTATTTGTGGCAGTGGACTGTACTGGTTTACTGGTTGTGTTACACGGCAGTTTGTGGTAGTTTGAAGGGCTGAACATGGAGCAGTTTAGGCTTGCAGCTGGTGGTGTTTTGGCGGTAGTTTTGGAGGGTTCCGTGTGTGCACTTGTGGCTTAAGGCGTGAAGGGCGTGGGTAAGTTACGTGTGGCGTGAGGCTGAGCTGATGAAGATTGAAGCGGCCAGGTGGTTATTAACGTGAAGGGAGGCTAGGCGTGTATGGCTGAAGGCTGGTGGGTTTATGTTGTTGAACGTTGGGGCGTGAGTGTGCCTAAGTGGCTTTAGGTGAAGGCAGGTACGTGGCTTGAGCAGTGTGGCATTGAGTGTTGAAGGTGGTTGCTTTGTGATGAGTTGGTATGTGGCTTACGTAAGTAAAGGCCTTTGAGCTGCGGTGAAGGTCGTGTGGGTGAGGGCTGGTTGGGCGTCAGTACCTGAGTGGCTGGGTGTTATTTGAGTGGTGGCCGAGGAGATGAGAGAGGAGAGGTGTGGCTCTTTTGCGTTGATGTGTGAGTGTAGTAGATGAAGGCAATGGGATGAAGGCTTATGGCGTTAAGTGCTTTTAGGGTTTGATTGTTTTGTGCATGGTCAGGCCGTGAATATTGAGAGGAGATGGAGAGATGCGAGAGGTTTATTGTCTCCTGTTTTTGTGTGTTAGTCGTGAATTGTGAGAGATTGGAGAGGAGGGGTGGCTAGGTTAGGTCATGTTTATATAGAAGAGAGCTAGGGTTTTTTCTTGTCTCACAAGGAATGGATCTTGCATTCAATTTAGGATTTGGTCTTAAGGAAAGTCAAAGATTGAGGGGGGACAAGGTTAATTCAAATTAGGAAGGTGATATCTTTAATTGGTGTTGATTAGGCATTTAATTTGTTAGATTAGGAAGTCAAAATTTTAGATTGGTATATAATTTTATTTAGTTAGGAATAATTATATTTGATTTGTTTAAATTAGGCAAATACTTTTTATGTTTGGTAAATATTTTATTTATTTATTTATTTAATATAATTAATATTTTATTTAGTTAATGTTTTAATTTAATTAATATTATTTAATTTGGGGTGTGTATTAAAGGCTATGGGCGTGTGGGCCTTGGTTAGGTGGGTGAGCTTGGCTAGGTGTTTTGATGTTTTAATTATTTTAATTGTGACAACATTAATTATTTCTTTGGATTGGGCTTGGACTAAGGTTAAGTGATTTGCGGGGTTTTGGGCCGAGAATAAATTTTAAAACGGAACACAACACAGTAACCCGCGCTAAACCAACAAACTTAATCCGACTATGAGTCAATCTTGACTCCTCCCTTCCGACATCTGTTTCCCACGGTTTCCGTGACTTAAAAGGTAGTGCCTCCAAATGAGACTCATCATCGGGTTTCACATGCAAAAATGCAATGCCTACAATATGGATTTGTAGTTTTTGACTTAATTGATCTTTTTTAAAAGTTTATTAAATTATTGATTTCTTACGATTTGAGATATATGATTTAAGCATTTATGATAAGGATTGATATCAGTGATATTGTTATGATGAGAAAGATTTCAAAATTATGATTTTATGATTTTTGGAGGCATGCGGAAAAAACTCACCTCATATGTGACTTATTGAATTGACAGATATTGGAATTGACGGATATAGACATGTGTCACATGTAGATCAGGACTAGGGAGATGGCGAGATGTAACGTCCCTAGATCCTAGTTAGGGGCTAGGGATAACAGATGCCTCTAGAGCCTAGATTCAGAGATAAGATGGTAGCATGCTTTGGGGGGACGACGAGACGTAACGCCACAATGTCGTGGATTTGCACACTTCCCTCTAGTTCAGTGTCTTAGGGGACGGTGAGACGTAATGCCCCAATACCATTAGTTAGACATATAGGGGGATGACGAGACGTAACGACTCCATGTGTTAGGTTTTCTACAGTTTTCAGATATATGATTTTTCATAAATGGTTTTCACAAAAACTTTGAAAGGAAAGATCTGGTTTATGTTTTATGAATTTAGAAATTGATTTTATTTGATGATCATTTGATACGAAGACATTAATACTGTTTTCTGGTTTTATAGCTCAACTCACTGAGTTCTTAGGACTCAACCCCCCCCCCCCACTTTCTAGTTTTGCAGGATCTTTCAGTTGTTGAGCTACATCCATCTTTTGGAGACATGGATCAGGGACAAGAGTAGCACAGCAGTCACTAGTCATGTTGGCCCATCATGTCATATCTATATTCACAAAGAATGTAGTTTCTTTTGACTTCTTTTTGGTGTATGACATTTACATGATTGTATAGAGTACCCAGATTATGTAAATTTTCTTATGATCCATGCATTAAAACGTTTTCAGGAAATATATGTGTATGTATGCATATTGATAAAATAACAAGATATTAAATTAAAAAAAAATAGTTTTCTTCAGTTACAGTCAGAGGCTTAGGTGACAGTGGAATCTCTTACCTGCCGGTAACCTTCTTGGATTGGGGATGTTATACATCCATCTTTTGGAGACATGGATCAGTGATAAGAGTAGCACAACAGTCACTAGTCATGTTGGCCAATCATGTCATACCTACATTCACAAAGAATGTAGTTTCTTTTGACTTCTTTTTAGTGTATGATGTTTACATGATTGTATAGAGTACCCATATTATGTAAATTTTCTTATGATCAATGCATTAAAATGTTTTCAGGAAATGTGTGTGTGTGTATACATATTGATGAAATAACAAGATATTAAATTAAAAAAATTAGTTTTCTTTAGTTACGGTCAGAGGCTTAGGTGACAGTGAATCTGTTACCTAGCGGTAACCTTCCTGGATTGGAGATTTTATAATTTGGTTCTCGTGTTATCTCGATACACTATAAAAGGTTATAAAATGATTGGAGAGTCCAGTTATGATCTTGTAACGACCGGTAGTCTCGACTACTGTTACATTGTAGTACCGAGGTATTACGAGACGAAGGTAATATAATATAAATTATGTTAGGACACAAACACACTCATGGAACGACTTTGGGGAAAATCGGTAAATTCTTCGAAATTCTGATACGAAATTCTATGATGTTTCATTCCGGACAGCCTAAGGTATTTGAGGCATAACTTTCCTATACGAACTCCGAATTTTATGAATTTTATATCGTAAGAAGCTAAGAGTAAGACTAAAACTTCTGAGTTAAATATTTTTCCAAAGACAGACCAGAAATGGATTGAAAATTCAGAATAAAATTTAGATGAATAGTGCCCGAGGGTCATTCTAGTAATTCTCCAAGTTTCTTCAAATTTCTAAAATCTTCTAATTTTAAATGGCCAAGTATAAAAAGGGAACACTATTCATGTATCCCTAAAATTAAAAAGAAAGAAGGAAAAACATGAAAGGAGAAGAATAATAAGGAGAATAAAAAGAAGGAGAAAAAAAGAGAAGAAGAGGGAGGAAGAAAGAATAAGGGAAGAAAAATAAAAGAAAAAGGGCTGGACAACTACAAGCTTGGAGAATTAAAGAAGAATCAAATAAAATAAGGTAAGGGAACCTTGACCCAAAACTTAATTTTTTGGATTTTGAAAGCTTGATTATAAAATAGAGATGTTGGCATGATAAGGATTGCATATTGTTGATTGATAAGTAAAGAAAGTGATTGTTGAAGTTAAAAACCCAAATTTTTTTAAAGTTTTAAGGGGTAGTTAAATCTTGGATAATGAGATTAAATCATTATTTGAATATGATAATTTGATATAGAATATCTGAAATTGAAGTTCAATAAGTTGATTTGTGTAATATTTTTTTTATGGAAGTGTTTGTAGTGCTTTTGGTGTAAGATAGACTTTTAAGAAAACAAGCACAGAATCCAGGAAAACTGGTTCGCATCGCGACGCGAAGAGGCTTGCGTCGCGACGCGCACGGGAAATGGTAGGACGTTTCTGAAATGTTGAGCGTCGCTACGCGCAAGGCTTTGCGTCATGATGCGTGACCCCAAAACAATCCCAAACCAGTTTTTATCAGTCCAGCTTCACCATAGCATCTTAAAGGCCACCCTAGGGGTCTCGTATCACTTGTTTATATACAATACACCATAAAATAAGTATGTTATGCATGAAAGAGATAGCGAGTATTTAAATTGATAGATTTAGTTTAATTTCTTAATGTACTCCATGATTTATTTTCTAATGAGAGTTATCAATTAAGGGTTATCACATGAACCATAAAATCTTTCGGCGAAATGACATTGTGTTTGCATAACTCCAAATCAGTGAGTGGACACTTCTCTTTTCAAGTTGATTTTTTTTATTGATTTATTGATTTATTCTTTTAAATTGAGACTTACTTTTTTCCAGCACATAGGGCGTTAGCCTATTTGATTTCAGTTTCATATTAAATGTAGTGTTTTATACATTTTTGAAATCTATAGCATGACTTTTTATCTTTTTCGAGGCATGGGGAAAAAACCACCTCAGTATATAACTTGATTCAGATATGGAATTGAGAGACAACACATGTGCACATATAGAGGACAGGGGGACGGCGATACGTTACCCCATCATATCCTAGTTCAGGACTAGGGATAACAGATGCTCATATATCCTAGATTCAGAGCTTGGAGGATAGCATAGATCTGCACCCCAGTTCTAGTTCAGTGGCTTGGGGGACGGCGATACGTAACGCCGCAAGATCACTAGTTTCAGGGACATGAGTGGCATGCTTTAGAGGACGACGATACGTAACGCCCCAAAGTCATGGATTTTCATTCCTAGTTCTAGTTAGGCGTATGGGGGGACGGTGATACGTAACGCTCCCATACGTCAGGTTTTCAGAGACAGATACAAATTTAAGAAATAGTTTTCAGATACAGTTTTCAAAAAATGTTTTTAGAAAGGAAGTTTTTAGAAAACGACAGTTTTATAAGAAACCTTCAGAAAAGATAAGTTTTACAGAAAGCGTTCAAACAAGATTTTCAGAAAGAAGCCCAGAGTTTTCAGACAGAAAAAAAAGTTTTCGTATAAAGCTATTCTTGAACTTTGATTTTAGAACCAAATATTTTTATAAAAGTGTTTAAGTTTTCGTCCACTCACTTAGATCGTACAACGGTCTAACCTCTCTACTCCCAGTATTTTGTTTTACAGGTTCTTGGAGGACGAGCTCAGGAGGACAGATATTGATGTAGTCACTAGGGTTTGGAGTCCACCAGTTCAAGTCAGAGAGAGAGTGGGAATATTTTGGGACAAAATAGTTCCAGACATGTTGGGAATATTTTGGGACTGTTGGGGACTTTTTCCGATGCATTGAAACCTTCTGAAGTGCACTGGAATTGCAGGACTACAGGGTTGTCCAATTTTCTGCAGTTGCCACAAGTTCATACGACTATACATGGGTGTGCAGTTCGGCCAACCAGAAAGAAAGCGTTGTAAAAAAAATTTAAGACTAATTCTAAGGCCTGAGTGTAATTTTCGATGCGCGAGGAGCTTCTCATGAAGTGTTCGCACGAACACTCATACAATTGGCATCAATAGAAGGTTAAAAATTGTTCTAACTCTTATTTCAAATTTTAATTATGCGATAATTATGTGAATATTTATTTTTATGTATTTGATACATGGAAATAAAATCATAATATGTCATAATGAGTAGGCATAAATAAATAATTTTATATGATAAAATAATTCATGTGATGAATGTTTATTTATTTTAAATACATTGGTCGTAAATTTTTTTCGATTTTAGGTTTTATAGTATTTTTGGGAATGTAAGGCCATAAGGCCATTTTAGGAATAAATACAAACATTGTAATTTATTTTTATTATTGTAACGTATGGAGTACATTGCCATGGAGAACACATAAGTAGTAATATTTGGTAGAAGTGGATCGCGGTTGTGGGAAGGTATGGTAAATATAGGTTTGGTAGTTCGACGGCGACATGTGGAGGTAATGACCACATGAAAGTATATCTTACAAACCAAAGAGCTAAGGTGGTCTGTTATGAGGAAAGAGTTACATAAAATATCATATCCATATATTGCGAAAGTTATTACCTAAAAGAGTAAAATTTTCACAAAGACAAACCATGGAGGAAGAGTTAAAAAAACAAAGAATGTCTTGGATACTTTATGTACTAATTAGATTAGTATATAAAGTCAAAATCCCGATCAATGTATTATTTTATTGTATGTATGTTTTACTATTCAAATTATTTGAATAACATGTCATATAGCATAGGATGCTCACTTATGCATTATAACATGCCATGGCATTAGATGCATATCAAATATTTAAATAGTTTAAATTTAGATTAGATACATGCATAAATTAAAATGTTAATTTTAAAGGTTTAAAATTCGAAAATAGACAATTAATATGAGACTAGTAATTTAATTTGGTATATAAGATGGAAGCCTAGACGTAAATCCCATAATCGATTCTGAATGGTCGGTAGTGTGATCTACACTCGAGATACAACTCTATGTACTGAAGAAAGATAACATAAGTCATCTATACTTTAATTAAAAATTTAATTAAATAATTTCCTAAATCTGAATTTAAAATTTTAAACTTAAAAAATGAACTAAAATATTAAGAGTTAAAATTAGATAGCTCACTAAAAGGACATTTAATTAAATTAGTGAATTAAGTTGCATTAGTTTAGACTAATAAGATTAGTGAACAAAAATTTTAAGCGTTAAAATTTTGAAAGATTACTAATACTTCACTAGTATAGGTTAGGTCATATCTTTAGTCGCGCATAATCTAAATGAGTAGATATAGTTAAGTAAAATAGAAATCTTGAACTATAAAATAGTGAGTGGGAAAAAGATATATGACAATATATCCTGCGATCTCCGTTATTAGTTCGATAATGTGAGATTCAAAAAGCACCTCGAGATGCCTTTGTTTTTCTTCCCCCTACGTATGGTGTCTGTTTGGGGTTAATATGAAGATCGAATTTCGAGAGGATATGAATTCTAGAAGTATTTAGTGATTTGACCAACCCTACGGCGACACTTAACTAAATAAGTTCAAAAGTTCTTAAACGACAGGTTATACTCACAAAGAAATGATTAATTTTTAATCAAAATTCATTGATCAAATCAAACGGTGGTTGATTAATATAGTAATAATAATTATTCTCAAATTAATTAACCAATTGAGAGTGTCTCGATCTAACATGTAAATGACTAACCTACCATATGGCGATACTTATTTGTGGAATGTTAGGTTAACGTGTCATAGTAATTATTTTTAGGTTTCTAATTTATTATACATGATACATGCGTCATGTTTAATTTTATGCCAAAACATAATGATAATTTAATATGTGATGTATGATTTTAAATACATATTTTATTTTTAAATTTCAATCATGGTTTCTCCGATTATTTCCACGGGAGAAAAAATGGAAAAGTAACATGAATATTGTCTTAGTCTGTGAAGACCTAAAATTTATTCTGACAGAGGAATTGTTAGGGTTAGTACTATGAGTGTCAATCTGTATCGTATTTATTACATGTTCATGAATATGAAAAATCTTTTTTCCATAATATTACATATTTAATGGTAGTACTTCTTGTCTTTTATATATATTTGATCTATTTTAGTTTATATCAAAACTAACTGAGGTTTAGTAATGTATATATTAGACAAAGACCCAAGAATATACAATGCTGACACGGTTATAACGAGACTTGTAATTGACAATAAGAGATGTCACTACCTGTGGTATATTCTCAAATAAAGTTCCTAGTCAAGATTTGCGGACATAGGTCGGTTAGTAAAATCCATTGAAACATGTACATGTCATATATCGAGACTTGGTATGATGGTTTATCCCAATGAACCATGAGTCTTGAGAGACTTCTATAGACATGTAGGTGTTTATTTGATTAGCACTAACAACTCACCGGAACTATTTTTAATAAATAGTACACCAACGTCAATAAAAATATTCCCGAGTCAAGTAGCATATTTAGTCCTTTGTCTTGAGATACTACTGTGGATGTATGAATGATCGTCCACACTTTGAAAACAGACACATCACCTGTCAATTTAAACCAAACATCTGTTTGTTTGTTAGGTACGGATCGGTACTCATGATATCCAATGATATATCAAGAGAGGGTCCATCAGTCCAGTATGGATTATTCGTAACGTAGCACCTGCCGAGGTATTTTGTATCTAATTTACAAATGTATATGTTACATAATTTTATTAGATATACATTATGTCCAATTGAATTTTGACACATGTTGTCAATCTCATATGGATTATGTAACAGCCCAGTCTTCGTGGTAAAATTACAAAATTTATTTGTGTGTTGCATGACATCTTTAAGCATTCAAATTTGCATCATTAGTATGTTATTACTTATATAATTATTTTAGAAACACGAAGTTAAAATTTTTCAGTTTCGCCGTGCATTTAAATTTTAACCCAATCCGAATAGTATTTGGTATTTCGGCCATAATTTTTTCATACGATGTCCGATATTAGTGAACTTTAAATCATCGGAAAGGTATGACGAAGATCTACATCTTGTTGCTGAACAGTTTCCAAAATTCGAAACAGAACTTAGTCGAAATGTCAGTTCCAAATCGGATGAACAGTAAAAAATGTGGCCTACCCATATATTTTTGCCACTTGGCACAATCAAAGCCACTCCCTTCAATTAAAATCAACCCCTACTTTGCCTATATAAGGAGTAATATTCCTTCATCTCTTGGAGGATTAAAATCAACCCCTACTTTGCCTATATAAGGAGTAATATTCCTTCATCTCTTGGAGGATTAAAAAAACGAAATTGGAGAGAGCTCTCCTTCACGCCACTTTGCTTCAAATGCTTCCAAGTTTGTCAAGAAAATTTGATGGTTCCAAGTTCATTTTCCATGCATTTGATGTTGGCATGGATTTATATAGAATGGAGATGATAATCTCAAGCTCATTCCTCAAGTAAGTGAGTTTCTATCAATATTTTCTCTAATTTCATGATATCATGCATGCTTTTCTCTTCCTTATTTTCGTCTTTCATGAACCCTAAAATATCAATGAGTGAATTTTAGCTTTAATAAAGTTGTTGGCAAGTATTTTGGAGGATATCATGATGGTATTAGCATTGATTGAAGCCTTTCTGTGTAAATGCCCAATTTTTCTCAAACAATAAGAGCTGGCCGGAATTTATATTCTACGGTAAGGTCTGATTTTCTTTATTCTTGATGATAATGTGTTATGATTTATCCTTATAATGAAGCCTTAATATAAGTTGTGTATTTGATGTGAAAAGGATTCAAGTTTCATCTCTCTTCTACTGGACAATTCCTTCAAGTATGTGTTAAGAAGTAGTTTTGTTATAATGATAAGATATTATAATAGGTCATGTGTTTGGAGATGTTGTAGCTTAGGTTATTTTGAATAATGATGAAACCTCCAAACGTACCTTCTTGGTTTATATGGCCAAATTTACACTTATATGGAGAGATTATATTTTGTTTGTTTTGATGATAAGTTGAGCTTTAAATAATGCTTTAATATGAGTAAAGTATTAGGAAATTTAGCTTGGTTGAATTTGATTTTAGTGTTGGGGTTGTTGTTTTTGTTATATTATGATGAAAACGATGATGAATTAAGTTTAAAATGATATCTTGACTAGTATAGTTTGTTCTGGTTAAAAGAAACTTTTGAATGTAAAATTAAGGTTATGGCCGAATATAGAGCTCACTTAGGGAAAGCGATATGTGGAGTTTTATTGATGATTTTTAAAGATTCATGCTTTGAGAACATGTTATGATTTGAGTTGTGCTTAATTATCAGTTGTAAACTTTCTTGTATGGCATAACCTATGAATTATGTTTGAAGATGTAAGATTTTGTATGTAAGGTGAGTTTGATGTTGAGTATATGATGATAATGATATTGCAAGCAATGAAGTTGTGTTTTATGTAGACTTGGAAAACGTGATAATAGGCTTGTGTATGAGGTTTGAATATGACTTGTTTGTATGCTTATGTAAAGTACTATAAAATTATTTATATATAAAAGGATGTTGTGTAGAGGTGAATGTATGAAGCCTATTAGTAAGACTTGGTTTAATGGCATGATAAGTAAATTTTATTGATAAGCATGGGGTAATGTGAATGATTATGTGTGATGCACTTTATTCTTAATGATTGTGACATGTTTGTAATGTAGAGAATTTTGAAGCTTGCATAAGTTATTTACTTTGGATTATGTGTAATTTGAAGTTTTAATGTTCGAGAAGGTATGCATGTAAGTTATTTTGATTCACTCCAGGTACGTCTCATGAACCCATGTTTCCTGAAGTAAGAAAGACAGTATGAGTTAAAAGTGTTCTAATAAATAACTGTAAATATGTATATATTTTCGTAAGTATTGTATTTAAAGTTTCAATATTGTTCGTTCGTTGTGTGTGTGGTTACGTACTGGGTTTCTATAACTCCCGCCACCATCGTTAGTTTTGCAGGTTGGAAACCTAACCAGTCATCCACTTTGGCTCGGAAGTCATGCTCGAGACGCGGATCACCCAAGCAGCAGTCACCCTCGCAAGTGTCCTGAGAGAAGTTTTAGAAGGTTTAGGAAGTTTAGAATTTTTTGGTTATTACTTTATTTGTCGTGCTAAGCACGCTGTTTGTATATATAAAGTAAATGTTTTGATTGTTTGTGATGTGGTGGGCACAGAGCCCTTAAGTGTTGATAGATGATTTGGGCGGAGCCCTTAGGATATGATTTTGATGAGGTTTGTGTGGACCTGAGGTCCTTTTTATTTGTTTGAAGTCTTACTATATTCCTTTGATTCTGGACTGTGATCCAAGTAGTCCAATTTTAGGATGCATCATGCCGAATTTTTGGTAAATTCAGAGGCTTATGGAGATGGGTCAATCCTGTCTCCTACCAGTAGCATCCTGCCTCTGGCGGGGTGTTATAGTTGTGGTATCAGAGCAAAAGTTAGAGTGTCGGTGACTGCTGCTACATGGTTTTCGATCGTCTGAGTAAGTTTTGTGTTTCGTATAGAGTATATAAGTCATATGTCTGTTATTGATTTGATTTCTGTTATATGGTATGATTGTTGGACAATTATGACCCATAGCGTCACTATTTGTAAAAGACATTGTGGTTTTTGTACAAATTAAATATGTGACAATGGAAATTACATTTTATCATTTTTTGTAATTAGATTACTTATATATATAAATGATAAAATTCCTTATGATTAGTTCTGGATTATAAGATATGAGACAATATCAATCCACGAAGGTTTAATCATTAAATATCCCTAGTCGTAGTATTATCGAGACTGGATATAGATAATGTAGAATAGACTAGTATTGCACTTATGCGTGTTATGGAAGCGTAACATCATAGTTCTCATATATTTAAGTATTGGATACTTATGCAAGTGTGATAGGAGGTTGTGTTTACCGATGTTACGGAAACAGCTTCGCTCTGGATAGACCCCGCAGAATCCCATTGGTAGTATGACTATGTGTGTATGGGAATCCGCTTCAGGGTAGGTGTATTTGGTCTTAACCTGAGACTTGCATCGCTAGTACTTGCGATAATCAATATGCTTTGGTTTTGGTCGTCCGGGACTTTAACAGGTTCTGTGTGCGCCTCTTCTGGGTTTATTGAGAATCGTAGTGTATTGGGTGTGACGTCAAGACGGAAGTATCACTTCAGTCATATGGAGATGATGATCACGCAGGGATACAGAACCGGTTCTCTATTATGTTGCAACTATCGGGATAATATGACAAGGTCATGATTATCCGATTATAGAGACTAGTTGCTTGTGATCCGATATATGCTTCGTACGGGGCAGACACTATTCCAGCCTCAGGCCAAGCATGTGACATCAGATACTGTATCGTAATACGCAATACTACGTATACTACACCTAACATAGATTATATATTCGTTTAAGAATATTTCTGGAGAATTAGCTAGGCACGGTGCTTTGTTAGAAGCCAACCATGTCTCATAAATCGGTAAGAACGTAGTATGAGGTACGCACGTGTTCGGATTGTCCGACGACCGAATTTACTACCAACATATCCAGGGAACTCATGGGTCGCTTCCTGAAGATTCACCGATGAAGTATGATTTGAACATAATTAATCTAGGATTAATTACGGAGAAATTTTATCTGGGATAAAATACTATTAGAAGAGAGAGAACGATTAATTCGAAATTAATCGATAAAATAATATATTCGATATATTAAATGAAATTAGATTTATAACGGAATTAAAATTGGATTTTAATTCGGGCGAATGAATTATTTAGAATTAATTCGCGAGCGATGTGAATAGTAATTTTGCTAGGCATAATTATTTAATTAAATTTGATTTAATTACGTCGCAACGGAAAATTCGTTAATTCGGAATTAACAAACCCGAGCCCGGAATGTGTTTGCGGGCCCACTCGGATTTTGAATCAATTGGGGCCCACAAGTCACATCACTTGTCATTCACATAACTTTTTGGTGATGGAAGTAAGTGATGAGTTGATGGTTGCTTGTAAGATACATTTTGTTTTAATAATGAAAAGTTGAAAGACATTTACCAAATTTGGAGATTTGGTATATGTTTTGGTTTTTGGAAAAATCAACACACTTTTGACATTTGAAAACAAAATTGAAAAAACTTTATCTCTCTCCCAAACCTCCAATGCCGTGAGCTTCATTGTGCAAGGGGAAGATTTTGTTTCAAATTTTTCTAGTGCTAGCACACAAAGAATCATACTAAGGTGTTAGGGAAACTTCTCTCATTGAGCTTGGAATCAAAGATCAAAGCTTGGAGCTTGATACATCACTTTGGAGAAAGCTTGGAGACTTTCAAGGAAGCAAATTTTTGTTCTCAACACATCCTACAAACCGATCAAAGTGAGTATATTTCCGCTATACTTCTTTTAGTATTCATATTATTTCATGCTTGATTTGATCTTGGGATGACCTTAGAAACCCAACAATGGTATCAGAGGCCTTATTGAACATGAAATTGAATTTAGGGTTCTTAATCTAAATTTGGATATTTTTGATTTGAGCATTTTTTGATCAAATTGTTTGTTTGAGTATGCTTATATATTGATAACTTAGAGTTATGCATGATCAATTTGATGAAAAATTAATTGGATTAATTTTCCCCAAATTATAGGGCTTGCCCGAATGTGATAGTGCCCTAAAGTCATGGTAATTTTTGTTTTTTAAACCATTAGATGTGTTTAAAATGCTTGGATATATTGATTTGTGATTCAATCGGATTGAAATCGAAATCAGATATAAAATCCTTCCATTGCCGTGACCAAAGAAGCATGAAAATGAATTGATTTTGTTTCAATAATGTTGGACATGTGTTGAATATTATAATGCATGATTAATTAATTAAATTAATATTTTGGAAATGTTAATTTAGATAATTAATTAGTGCAATACACTTTAATTAATTAAATTATGAAATTTGGAATATTAGAATTTAATTAATTGGGCTTAATTTGGAATTGGGCTAAATATGTTGTATTTGGGCCTAATGGGCTTGGTTGGGCCAAGTTGGTTTATGACAATTGGATTGGATCCAAATTGGGCCTAAACCATTCCATTAAGTCCAAATATAATATATGGCCTTTAATATTTAATTGGGCCTAATGGGCCGAAATTGATTTCTTGGCAAATAGGGTGATTCCTTAATTGGGCCTTGGTATTTGGGTTTGACCCATATTGACCAAAGCCCATGCCTTAAGAAATCAATTGAAAGCCCATTGGACTTTAATTAAATTGACATTGGATGTTAATTGGGCTTTGAGACCCGTTAAGATTAGATTTAGAATCTAAGTCGTAAAGGCGCATTAAAAGTGTAATTATTTAATTTGGAATTAAATATAGAATTAGTATTGAATACAAATTAAATTAGATTTAAATTGTAGTTCGATATAATTCAAGAATTCGTACTTTAAGTACACATTCTTAAACGAGTTGGACTCGCGCAAATCAATTCGTTGTTTGAACATTGGATGATCACTTTATTCAAAGATTAATTAATTGGATTAGATTGATTGAATAACATGCTTTGTGTGAATACATGGATGTGTTGTATGAATAATGTATATCGGATGGATATTAGATGTGTGAGGGCAATTTTGGAAATTGTTTTAATAAATTTAGAATTTATTAAATTGGACCTGCGTGTCCAGCCTTTATCTCTCGATTCTTTGTAATTCTCTTCTCACCAATTCCCCTCAATGTAATAAGGTTTCTTTATTGTATTATGTAATTGGGTAGAAGTTAGAATAGTGCTAGCCGGGGAGAGGAAATGGAGTGATTTGTTCTAGGAACATTTTTGAGATATCCATCTGCATATCATTATTAATTTATTTACCGCGCCTTATTATGCTTTTAGAATGCATGCTTAAGGGTGTATGATAAGACCTAATCAAAGATAATAAATTAGTTGCCAATTTACGCGAAAAAACCCTCAATAAAATATTAAGCGTTTTCCTTTCATTGAATGATTCATTCTCAAGATCCAAGATTGGCACTGGTTTTTTTGGCCAAAGTCAAGACCTTTGTCCATCGCGGATGTATTTGAATCATGAAGGCTTTGTTCCATATCGCATGTCTTGTCCAAGTTGTGATTTGTTGGCCAAAGTCAAGATCACTTTTTGTCCATCGACATCGATTACGAAGCTTTCCAAAGTCAATGGGTCCCGCTTAACTGGAATCATTAAGCTTGTTGTGCCAAAGCCAAGGCTTAGTTGATTCAGAGGAAAATGTTAGGAAAATATATTGGATATATTGGCATATATATATTGTGTATTGTTTTCGGACTTTTGAGGTCCACCTACCGGATCTAGGAATTGGATGAGATCCAATTGATCTTAGAGATCTACCTAGTTGAATATCATACAGCTTGTTGGCCAAAGTCAAGGTTGTGTGTTGTTTAACGGGATCCTAGCCCACTAGGAAATTGGGTTTCCCGAGTACTCAACAGAGGGTTAGAGGCTCGCCGAAAAATAGTGGGAGGCAATATTGAATTTGCAATTTTGTTCAAATACTTGGCTTTACGCGCTTTCAAATTATTTCGTCAATTATATATTTATTAGTTGGACTAATATTTATA
>SKCR01020945.1:0-33661 GCA_019454045.1 Zanthoxylum bungeanum
GATTGTTATCAATTATATATAAGAGATGGAATCTAGATCGACTAATCATGGACTGTCACATTCTATTGTCAATGTCATCCCTAATAATATTAATATTTTTAATAATTTTTAATAATATAACAAATATTAATAGAGTAATTGACTCAAACTCTAAGGATTTAAGGAGTATTCCCCCTATAGACAAATTTTTATACCTGGATTTCAGTGTTGAGGTAGCCATTTAGAGCATCAATTCTGTAGGCACATTGTCGTGTGAGAATTCCAATTTTAAGATACTTCTGCCATGGATGGCGAAACTGAAACCGACCATGTCCCGGTTCCCATCTTGCAAAATTGGCCTGAAAGTCATCAGAATTAGTGGATTATATATAGCAACATTCAAATTAATTAATTTCATATGAGAGAGACAAAATTTACCCACCAAGGATTCTTCAGTGCTTTGTGAATTGAGAACACTTTTATATTCTTGCATAAATGATTTATCTTCTTTACACCCTCCATCGTCCAATGTTTTAAAGTATTCATTTCCAAATCCTGAAATTTTTTACCTTAATTAATACGTCTCCATGTCATATATCATTTTAGTGCATGAATTTGAATCAAGTGTTCATAGATAAAATTCAGTCCAACACCAAATGTAAATTGTTAGTGAACAATAAAATATGAAATTAATTAAATAAATACCTTCTAAGAATTTTCCAAGCTTTTCCAAATTGGTAGCAACAAGATTGTGAAGATCTTGGCCTGCCCATACAGGGCAAATCAAAATGGAAATGATGACAGAAGCAGAGCTACCAATGATGACTGTTGATAATCTTTGGTGAGCCAACTTTAAAATTTCATCATCTCGGAAACCCAATATTGATATCAAAGAGAATGTTAATATAAATATTAACAGCCCATAATCATATCTGGCCTTGATCTCGGGGAAGAATCTTATAAAAGTTGATGCCGCAGCTGCAACATTTTCATAATTAATTAGCACCAAACAATGATTGATTGAGAAACAATTAATGAATTTAGATTTTGTGATGTGTAATTTAGTTACTTACCTTGAAGGAAGATAAAGAATCCAAGCAATATGGGTTCACCGATCTCTCCGGATAGGCTAGCTAAGTGATGGGCTCCAACTCCTAAAGCTCCTGCTATTAATGTTGCCAATCCTCTATTAAGACCTTTTCCAAGAGTGGCTCCTGAAAATGCATAGACAAAAAATAATAATAATAAAAATATTGGTTGATTATATGTAGAAAGGTGAGAAAAACTGAGGAGGCATGTCCTGTCAATTATTATATACCATTTGAGCATAGAAAGTTCACGTGATGGATGAAATAGTGCATCCCACTATTTTAATATTGTAGGATCCACCAAATTGATTAAAAAAATTATGGGATCCACTTATCTACCAAATAGTAAAAAGTAATTGACCGGGCATACTACATCTGCGTATTGGGCTAGTATGTCCGATTTACAGAAGTTTTTTTCAGTAGAAGGGAATCAAAATAGAAACTTCAAAGGAAAAACTTACCCACAGAGAACTCAAAAACAACAACTACAGTCATGACAGCCCACATTGCAGAGACACCAAAATTTTCATAAAGTGGCTGATAGTAGTAAAATATTGAGACCAAGGTGAGTGCAAGTCCTACTTTTATTGAATGAATAATTCTTCTCGGGTCATCCTTTCCAAGATTTATTGTATTGTTAACAACTTGACTTATTTTAGCTTTTAGCACTTCAGGAAAGGTCTTGAGACACAGCCATATGCGAGCAAACCCAATGACTTCCATAGCTAAATGAGACAATTAAGGCAAGTTTGCATGAACTGAGAATAGGAAGATGAGAACAAGGAAAGAAAATGGATGGTTTTGGAGGGCTCTAGTGGCCTCTATTTATAAGTAAAAAGGCATACTTTTGGGGTATTTAAAAGATTTTATATTTCAGTTCTATGATCATGGTGCATGTTTTTGTTTTCTTTTTCTATGTACGAAGCAATGAAAGCATTAATGGGTTGAAAGTGCATTTTAGGTACGGGATGATGTTGTTACCCATTAACAGAAGTCATTAGCCCACAATTGCGAAGGTAAAGTAAAAGAACCATCAATAACATGAAGAATAATGTTGGTTGCACTCTATAATCACTGTATTTTTGTTTTTTTTATCCAAAATAATAAGATAATTTTAAATTTGATATTAATAAAGTATTTAGGGAGTGCAACTAACGAATGAATACCATGTCAATAGCACTTTGTTACTTTTTATCAGGTAGCCATAAGCATATTTGTTGGTACAGTGTAAATTAAAGCTATATATGAACTGTATCCCATGGTTCAAATCAAGAATATGTCATTATCATCAACCTTGGCTGGAAGTAAATTGGTCCTGTTGATTTTAGATTCTTGTCTTCATTTTCTCAATGTTTTGTTTCTTGAAAGTTAAAATTTTGCTATATTATTATGTGATAAAAGGTCTAGTGCATAAAGTTCTTGATACAAGTGTTTTTTACATAGAGATATTATTTTCATGATTCGAATTCATGATCTAGTAGATGGTAAGTTAACATTTTACCATCGAATAAACTAAGTCCAATCGAATTATAATGAGTCTTGAAGATTTCAGAGTGATTGGATAGTTTTTAGAAGTCATCGGATGAAGATTTCAAATCAAATAAAATTATCGCATTTATGTCGCGTGCTTCAGCGGGTTCGAACCTCCAATCCAGAGCCTCAGTGTGTGTGAGACGTGTTTGGCCATGTTCAAACGTTGAAAGCCAAGATGAGATTTCCTTTCCTAAACAAGTTTTAAAGACCTCTATGTTTTTAACCTTGCCCCATAAAAGCCTGACTTAACCTCATTTTTGGATTGTCGGAAACATAAATAAAAAGTCTCTATATTTTTTGTTTCCTTCTTTTTTGAGAATTCATCATTAAAGACTATTTGATCTCATCTCTTCTTTATTTTTTTGTGAATATCTCTCTTTGATAACTATGAAACATACGTAACTAAAAGGATATGGTAGCATCCGAAAAATGCTACCAAAAGTCAAAGGTAATATTTTGCCGATGCCAAGTTAGCCTAGGTAACTAAAAATCTTTCAATTTAGTAGAATTTAATGAATGCTACGACTTAGAATATAACATTCAATAAAAGCTATCATTGTTTTTGTATAAATGCTATATTAGATTACTCACAGTGTTTATAAAATGCTACCAAAAAAAGAAAATAATTTAAAAAATAATATGTTGGAACCTAGGACATCACTTATCTCTACATTGGTATGAAATTGTCCACTTTGGGCCTAAGCCCTCATGGATTTGCTCTTGGGCTATACCCAAAAGGCCTCATACCAATGGAGATATTGTCCATACTTATAAACCCATGATCCTCCCCACTTCTAGCCAATGTGGGACTTTGTTTGCCCAACAATCTTCCCCTCGAACAAAGGTCCAACGAGC
Organism: Zanthoxylum bungeanum; assembly: GCA_019454045.1. NCBI lineage: Eukaryota > Viridiplantae > Streptophyta > Magnoliopsida > Sapindales > Rutaceae > Zanthoxylum > Zanthoxylum bungeanum. Next base: position 3,456 of record SKCR01020945.1, read on the forward strand.
CTCCCCTCAAACAATCATCCATCCGTCCACTCCATGAAGACCAGAGCACACCGCCTATCTAACCGAGCACTCACGGATCATGATCGGGGCTCACCACCTTTTGTTTTGCATTCCGAGGATTCATCCACATGGCTAACTCTGGGGCATGGCTCTGATACCATTGTTAATTTTCTTCCCTAATTGTTTGTCAAAACAAATCAATCATCAATCAAGAACACAAGATTTTACCGTGGTTTGCCGGAAAAATTCCCGACTACATCCACGTTGAACTCCGGAATAAGGAGCTCGCGGCACTAATCAATTTCAAGGTTACACAAGAATCTTGAATCCGTTTACAAATTGTAATTTCCCCAATCTCTCAATAAACCCTAATCTCTAAAAGTGTCAATCTCTCAAATTCCCTAATTGAAGATTACACTAACTTGGACTAAGGAATAGGCTTACAACTTAGCCAAAAAAAAGGAGAAAACAATTAAATGAAAACCTTAACTAATTCTCAACCTAAGCACCATTTATATATGATTGGCAAATAGAAGTAATTTGGACAACGGCAAGGATTACGCCACGTGTCCCTTATCCAACGGCTGAATAAAAACTTCACATGTTACAATCTCCACCTTGAAGCCAAAAAACACCTATCACTCCCAATCATACACAATGATACATTAAGGCAAAGCTAGCACAGCAAACTCACCTACTCCCATCATCGTTCATGTCGGCTGCAAGGTCAGCCAACCCCCACATGCAACAGCTTCATGTAGTGGGAGAGTTTGGTTGCAGTCACAATTTTTATCCCCATGTCAGATGGGTTGTCTTCAGTCGGAACCTTTTTAATCTCAATCTTACCACTTGAGATGATTTCCCGCACAAAATGATACTTCACATCCACATGCTTGGTTCTCTCATTATGTACTGGATTCTTGCTCAGATGTATTGCACTCTGACTGTCAGAATACACAACTGTCTTACCATGCAGTTGTTGTATTTCAGTTAAGATACCCTGAAGCCAAATTGCTTCCTTGAACACATCAGTTATGGCTATATTCTCCGCTTCGGTAGTTGAGAGTGTGACCAACGGTTGCAGGCTTGACTTCCAGCTGATACAATTTCCACCAAGTGTGAAATAGTAAGCTGTAGTTGACTTTCTCGAGTCTCTGTCACCTGCAAAATCAGAATCAACATACCCTACCAAATCTAAAGCGTTAGATTTGTTAAAACATAAGCCATAATCAATAGTAGTATTCAAGTATCTTAACAACCAATGTAAAGCACTCCAGTGTGCTCCCCCTGGATTAGACATAAACCTACTTAATAAAGATACAGCATAAGACAAGTCAGGTCTAGTACTAATCATGGCATACATCACAGAACCTATAGCATTTGCATAAGGTACATTCTCCATTTTTATTATCTCAGACCTATTAGCAGGACTTTGTGATTTAGACAAAATAAAGTGACTCGCAAGAGGTTGACTAACCGGCTTACAGCCACTTACTCCAAATCTATATGCTACCTTTTGTAAATATTTGGACTGATGTATTTTAAGACAATTCTTACTTCTATCTCTATCAATGGTCATACCTAGGATTCTCTTGCACTTCCTAGGTCTTTCATGTCAAATTCATTATTTAACTGCTTCTTAAGTTTATTAATAGCATTCATTGATTCAGAGATTAGAAGCATGTCATCAACATACAACATAAATACACAGGACATTTTTCATCAAGCATGAAATAGAAGCAACAGTCATAGTTACTCCTTATGAATCCAATACTAAGCACAAATGTATCAAATCTTTTATACCATTGCCTAGGTGATTGTTTAAGACCATATAAGGATTTATTAAGCAGACACACATACTCAGGATGATTTTATCTATAAAAACCGCAGGCTGAGACATGTAAATTTTCTCTTCTAATTCCCCATGTAGAAAAGTAGTTTTCACATCCAATTGTTCCAATTCAAGATTATACTGCACTACTAGAGCTAACATCATTCTAATAGTTTTAAATTTAACTACAGGTGAGAAAATTTCATTATAGTCTATCCATTCCCCGTTGAGTAAATCCTTTTGCTACAAGTCTTGCTTTAAACCTAACAGGGTCACTAGGCAGTAGTCATTCTTTGACCTTAAACAGCCATTTACACTCAACCAACTTCTGATTTTTAGGTTTAGGAACTAAAGTCCAAGTTTGGTTTTTCCTAAGAGAAGTCATCTCCTCTTCCATGGCCGCTTCCCATTCAAGTTTATGGGTAGACTTTAATGCCTCTCCTAAGCTAGCAGGCTCAACTCCATTAATTTCATGACTTGATATTAACGCACAAAAATACAAATCATTAGTTGAGTAATCATACCTGGTAGGAGGCCTTACCTGCCTCCTACTTCTGTCTCTCGCTAGCTGGTAGTTGGCCAATGTGTCTTGTGGCGTTTCATCATGCTGCTCAGTTTGATCCAGTTGATCTACTGTGTCCTCTTCACTTTGTTCTTGTATATCTGCTACTTCATTTCTGTTTTCCTCCGGGATAATTCTCCTCGGTTGAGAGTCCTCAGATGTCTCCGAGCCTGACATGTCACCAACTTGACCAGTGGTCATTGATGTCCCTGGCTCCTCCTGCATCTGAGCTCCACCTGCAAGATCAAAATCTGCTAGATCCTTTTCTAAGGCACCTGCATTCTTGTTAGTAGATTTACATGGAAAACACAGTTCATTGAATATAACATCCCGACTAACTATGATTTTGACTCCAGGTGATTCCCTTATCCATAACCTATACCCCTTTGTAACTTCTTAATATCATAGGAAAACAAATTTGATTGACCTCGGTTCAAGTTTACCTACGGACTGGTGAGCATAAGCTTCACAGCCAAACACTCTAAGGTGGGCAAGCTTCTGAGCCCTACCAGACCAGATTTATTCTGGGCACTTAAACTGAACGGAACTATTAGGGCTAAGGTTAATCAAATGAGTAGCAGTATTGAGGGCTTCACCCCAAAAGGCCCTCGGAAGTTCGGAAGAGAATAAAAGGCATCTGATCTTTTCTAATAGGGTTCTATTCATTCTCTCCGCAACTCCATTCTGTTGAGGGGTGTTTCTAACAGTCATATGTCTCAGGATACCCTCACTAGTACAATATTGATCAAACTCAGTATTACAAAATTCTAAGCCATTATCAGTTCTTAAGACTTTTACTTTGTTACTAGTTTGATTTTCTACTAATACTTTCCATTCTTTAAATTTTGTCAAAGTTTCATCCTTTGATTTTAGTAAGAATGTCCATACCTTCCTACTGTAATCATCAACAATAGAGAAGAAATATTTTTGACCCCCATGAGTCTGGACCTTTGATGGTTCCCATAGATCACAATGTAGATACTCCAAACTCGCCTTTGACAAGTGAATTCCAGTTGGGAAGCTCTGTCTGTGCTGTTTTTGTCGTCGTTTCAAACTACAATCTTTTAGGGTTTTTGTCAGGCCCAAAAGCAGAGAGAATCGATTTCGGTTGATCTTGATTCAACTTATTTCTTTCTTTCGGCCCACTGGATTCTTAATAAGCTCTGATACCATTTGTTGGAACCTAGGACATCACTTATCTCCACATTGGTATGAAATTGTCCACTTTGGGCCTAAGCCCTCATGGATTTGCTCTTGGGCTATACCCAAAAGGCCTCATATCAATGTAGATATTGTCCATACTTATAAACCCATGATCCTCCCCACTTCTAGCCAATATGTAACTTTGTTTGCCCAACATAATAATCTTGGAAAAGTGTGTGTTCTCGGGTGCAGATGCCCATATAAAAATTTTGTGAGAAAATATACTTACTTTCACTTTCTTGGTTGTCCGTAAGAAAATTACATGCAGACGCCTGCATGGGAGAAGAACTATATATATATATATTATAAATAATTAATATATAATTAATAAATTAATAATTATTATTATTTTAAAAAATTGGAAAATCTTGGGGAAAAATATTTTTCACATATGGGGAGTTTTAAAGTGCTATGTTACTAAATTTTTTGTAACAATTTTAAAATTATATGTTAGTTATAATTATACAAACAATTTTAAAAAATATGCTATTAATTAAAGGTAAAATATCATGAAAAAATAAAATTTTTAGGAGCCTTTGGTAGCATTTTTCAAACATGATCAAATAATTTTTGTATAGCATGCTAAAAGTGTATACATGATATTTTGAAAAATACTACTAATAGTGTAAAATATTATTAAAAAATAGGTTATCACTTTAATATTTAAATATAGCATTTTTTAAAATAAAATGTTACCAAAAATTAACATTTAATAACATTTTGTTAAAAAAATGCTACTGCATTATGCTACCAAAAGTGATATATATTGTTACACCAAATCTTACTAAACCCTAATCTTCAAAGTTTTGCGTTGGAGATTGAAAAAAAGAGTTTCGGCAAGAGAGAATTCACTGATTGGATTCACTACAAAGATTTCAGCGTTGCCAGAAAAGGCTGTTTGGAGCGAGCTTGAGAAATTACCTCGAATTATAATTGGGGTAATTGAGTTGACAGAGATTTTGTCATATAACTTTCAACCATCATTGTAAGGTTTTCTTTAAAGTGAATTTGAATGTTAGCCCAAGAGTAGTTTTTCTTTATAAAGAATTTTTCACTCCGTAAATAGATCTTAATGTTGTTTATGCACTTTTATTTATGCTCTTTATTAACTATTTTAGATTAAAAGTGTGGTTGATTATGCTAGACTTAAGGGTGTATGATATTTTCCATTGAAATATTATTTTAAAACTTGTCTTAGATAGTATAGTTAGTTTTTTTTTTAAAAAAATTATAATATTTTACACTTATTCCACATATACGTGTACTATGGTAAAAACCCCCTGATTTTCAATGATAAAAGATGATAAATAAATTTTTGTACGAATCAGTGGCGGAACAACTAAGGGGTAGGGTGTGTAATCAAGTCGAGCAGTGCTCCATTCAACTCGCTCGACAAGTATTTATATGAGCTCGACTTGGCTCGAGCTCGAATCGAGTTTTGCATGTGTTGTTTGATTTCAACCCGTTAAGAAAATATTGAGATTGAATTCAACTCGAATTTGAATACAAAATGATTCGAATCGTTTAAAAATTTTACTTTTTATTTTTTATTTATTTCATCAAAGTTTAAAAATTTTCTCTACAAAATTCAAATGTCTGTGACCTCTCTATATATATGATATGGAGTCGAGTTGTGTCTATATGATTCAAGTCGAGTCTATTTCAAATAATATTCCCGAGTCAAAAATGAGCAAGTCAAGTTTTTGCGAATCCATCTCATTTAATATTCGAGTTATTATTTCAAAATTCGAGTATGTCATTTATTAAACGAATCGATCTCGAACCAAGTCAAATACAATTCGAGTTCGAGCAGTTCATGAACGGCTTGATTCATTTACAGTCCTACCAAGGGATGAGCGAAGGACAACTGTCACCGCTTAATTTGAAAATTTGTTAAATATATACTATAAAATAATGAAAAATCTGATTAATGAGATGATTTTGATTCAAAATATTATGGAAACTAAACAGAAGTAAAATGGTGACTAAAAGTAACCATAAAATACATGTACTATGTATTAAATTTTTTTAGTAACATAATACATGTACTTTATTGTTAGTTTTAGTCATCATTTAATTTCTATATAATTATTTATTTTGATTTGCTATCATTAAAATAAAAAATATCTATCACTTTGATGAAAATCAAATTTAGTATGAGTTAGGCAGATTAGTAATTGATCCAAGATTTTAGTTTTTGTTCTGATAATAGTTTGCAAATATCACCACCATTAATTTTTTTTTCCACCTTTATATATATCTTTTGTAAACCGACTGCAAAATTATGCCAACAACAACTTTAACAAACAAACATTCGGATAAATGAAAAAAGATCAAATCAAAAGCTAGAAATTAACATATTAACATCAATCAAATCGTAGCTAGAAAAATCCTTTGACGTGTTTTTCTACTTCTAGTTATAATGCTAAATAGAATTGATAAAATTCCTTCACCCTTCATCTTATAAGCTTTTACACGTTGGCCTCATCTAAAATCGACAAATAAAATTCTGTACTTTTAGACTCTCATGTACAATTTTCCTTTTTCTTTTTTGTTTTTTTCCAGTTAGAATTGGTCGAGGCCGACTCGGCTCAATATAAGAGATAGCAAGAAGTTAAATATAAATAATAAATATGATAAAATTTTAATTTCAATAATAGTTTTGGGAGAAAATGAGTAAAACTCTTATTATATATGGTATAATTAAGTGAAACATGTTTTATGTTATAAAATTAAGTTATACGGGATTGCTTAAATATTTTTTATAAAGTTTGAAAGCATGAGGGATACAAAATCCTTATTTAGAGATGTTTCGCTTAGTTTTAAAATAAAATGAAGATTTCTCTTAATTTTACCTTATATTAATTTTCCCTTATTAAAAAGTACAAATATATCTACATAATTGAAAATCATAAAATATGAGAAAATGCCCTAATAGTTTGGTTGAGTTGGTTTTCAAAGATCTTGATATTGATCAAGTTTGACACATGGATTCGAACTTTGGGGAAATATAAGAGGTTAAAATATATATACACGAATATTAGAAAATAGAGAGAAAAACCCTAGAAAGAGAGATAGGTGAAAAAAACGAGAGAAGAGTCAATGGACTTTTGCTTAATAAATTGAGAGGGTTTTCCAATGTTATTGAAGATCAGATCCGTTTCCGCATATCAACCACCAAAAAAGGTACGAATTTTGGCTTGGTTATTTTATTGAATGATTGATACATCAAAACCAACATTCCCAATATGTTCGATGGGGAATATGCTTGAGTTTCTTCTATGAACTTGAAAGAAAATCTTTGGCGATCTGTCTTTTTGCCAAAAAAAATACCAAAAGTTATTTTAATAGTGAATGTGTGATGGATATAATTCTTAAAACATAAAAAGAATCATGTAAAGAGAAAGAGCATAAAAATACAAACTAAATGAAAGAAAAAGTAAAGAAGGTAAATCCTTGAAGTCGTTTCATTGGAAAAATCATCAAAACCACCCAAATGTTTGTCAAAAGTATCATCCCCTCATGGTACAAAAACCATCAAAACTCCCCTATTGTTAAAAAAATAAAAATAAATAAATAAATAAATAGTGCTGAGGACGACTAAAAGGTGACAGAAATGACACCATGATGGGCCATTTTTCGCTTCTTTCTTTTGAATTTTTGATACTAAAATATGTTAAAAAATATTCTCCAATATCATTTCTGTCGCCCTTCAATCATCTTTCATGCTCCATATCAATGTCCAAAAAAAATATGTTAATTTTCAGTTTTAAGTCTTTTACTATTTTACTCCATGAGATTTTTATTGATCAATGGTGGGTTTTACCACATCAAAAAGTTGAAAGTTAACGTATTTTTATTAATTAACAGCGAGTGATTTTGATAAGTTTTGAAATAGGAGGAAAAAATAATTAATTTACAGAAACAACTGGGGGTTGTGATTATCTTCCCTATTATCCTCTTTCACTCCAAATCTTTTATGCACGGCTACAAAATATAGTTTGTGGTTCAAAATTCACGTATCAATATGCAGGATCAATCTATGGCAGTTGCTTTTTCTTCTTTTTGATTGGTTGAAGGAGAAGAACTGAAGAAGATAACACCACTAATAGCCTCAACATTTAGAATATTTACACTTGGAATGAATATGTTCTTGATGAGGTCCAGGTCCAGCCCTCAGTTAAGGCGGGCATATCCCAAAATGTAAAAATCATCTTAATTACATAGTTTTTAATTATATACTTGAAACATTCTAAGAATCAAAATCATTTTGTTTTCCAGTCCGCTCGTCATGAAGTTGAAGCTTTTTGTGTGGTATAAGATTCGAGCTCGTCAGATTAATTAATTACCAGCATGCATGCATGTTATGTATGTATGTGTATATATAAAGAGACAACGACCTAATTAATAATTTAATTAGACAATAACATCGAGTTTATATAAAAAAAAATGATTCAGGATATAGTGTAATGGCATCGAAGGATCTCATTGTCCCTACTGGTTCCAAATAAATCAAAAATTTACTAAAACAATTAATGAATGCTCCAAAGCCTCTTGTAATACTAGGAGTGCCAAAACGAATTGATGAATCGAATTTGTATCGAATCCTAAACAAATCGAATTAAAATGTGATGAATTTGTATTCGATTTGTTTATTAAACGAATCGTCATATCAGAATTTATATTTGATTCGTTTATTAAATAAATCGAATACGAATATTCGTTTAGTCATTATATTATTTAATAACATAAATTGTCACCCCTATCTAGTACTACTATCATCGGTTTTATGCATATCGCTATTTGGTATTTGATTTATGTTAGTTTTGGGTTATATTTTTTAGAACTTTATTTTAGATTTTGATAGTGTGACACTATAAGAAAATGTGAAAGTACCGATCGAAATTATCATTGAATATTTTCGATCGGTAAATTTTGATATTTACCGACCGAATGCCGATAAAAAAGAACAAAATAATAATTTCTAACCAATTATCGACCAATCGGTATTTGGTCGGTAAATATGGTGCTAAAGATTAATTTGACGTCATTTTATGACGTCGACAACTATCGATCAATTATTTTGTCGGTAATTATTAATAAATAGTGACCGAATATAATTCGGTCACGAAAATAATATTAATTATAAAAAAATTAAAATTAAAATTAAAATTAAAATTAAAATAGACATTTTGCCGACCGAATTATCGGACGGTCGGTAAAAATAAAAAATAAATAAATAAATAAATATATATATATATTACTGCTGCTGCTGCAATTATTCTACACATGGATTGTGTGGGTTTAGTTTGGGCTCGTCTTTGGGGCCATATGTGGGCCCCACCCATGGTTGGTCGGGTGGACCCCGTAAATTTTTTTTTTTTAAATACAGTGAGTTTACTGACTGAATTCGATCAATAATTTCAAGTTTTCTTATAGTGCGAGGAATTTTGATTTGTGGATTTAGTCATTTATTGTAGAGTAAATATATAGTTAAAATTCTTTTGTATATATTTTATGTGAGATAGATTTTGTTTGATTTTTAGGCTATGTCATTGAAGGATTCATATAGCCAATTCCATTTAGATGAATAATATTTTTATTTAGTTTGGTTATATATATAATTAGGTCTCTCTGATTCTTAGATTATCATGTCATGTTAGCATGATAAGTTAAAGCTCTTTGTTTTGAATTCCAAAATTATACATAAACAATTATATTTATAGAATTCAAACCTAGGAGCCACATTCAAATTAACGCTACATCTTTGTATTAATTAATAAACACCTACCACTTATATATAAGTAGAGTTTTATATCCGCTTGTCATATATGATAATTATCTTATGGTTAACTTAAAATCAAAGTAGATGCTAAGTACCTGCTCAATTTATTTATTTATTTATTTTTTGTCCCTGGACAGGATACCTTTTTTTTTTTGCAAGATGCAAGGCATGTTGATATGGTTTCCAACCCATTAAGAATACGCTCACAAATGAATATAGGACAAATATTTGAATGCTCGCTTGAGTTAACGGGGTTTTCCTAAATCAATATATTATCTAATATCTCTTTTTGATAAGAGATATGAACAAGAGTATTTGAAAAAATTCGTGTTTTCTGATATATTTTTGTGACTGTTGGATTTAACTTTTCAATGAAATCAAATTTGTACGTAGTCTTATCTTTTTCCGTAAAGAAATTATTTTTAATATTTTAACCGGTGATCAAATTAATGTTTGTAATAGATAAAGATTGTTAGTAGAAATTGAATAATTCTGAATTGATTATCAAGGACTAGAACTTAAGATGATTTTTGGACACTCAAATAATTTACAATAATATCATAGAGAATATTTCTCCCTGGCCTAAGGTGACTTTTGAAAAACTGAGCCGTGTGTTTTCTTTGGTCCCATTAGTGTGCCAAATGAACGGTTAGGCTTCACACTACTTACAACATGACTTTGATCTGACCCACTATGTTGTGGTGTGCGGCCACAAACTCTGCTTATATTAATTTAATAACTTAATTAACTTTAGAATTTAGACCTGATTATGACATCCTCTTATCAAAGACATTGCTTTTGTTAAAATTGGACCGATAATTAAATTCTTTGATCTAAAAGTTTAATAATTGGTTAAAACAACATAATCGACTAACGTCATATACATATGTGGGGGGGGGGGGGGGGGGTAAAAAAAAATTCACCGGTTTTGATTATTTTTTATATTATGATTTTTAATATTCAATCGAACTGAAATCATGATTGATTCCCGATTCAACCAAAAGGATGAGTATGATTCTAATGATGGGTCCTTTAATTTAATAAATAAGTGACAAAAAAATACGAATTTCAATATAATAATATTTATCTTTTAATATATTGAGATATGTACTCTTTTATCTTTTAATTTGCCCATTAACATAATAAATTAGAGAATCTCTTATTACAACATCAATCAGCAAACGATAATCTGAGTAACCGAAAGAAAGTTTTTGACAATTAAAAATAAGATTTTATTTTGATTAATAGTTCTGAGTTGTAAAACAATTTTTAACCCACGGTTCTATTAAATGGGTCAATTTAATCTAAGATAATTCAAAGAGTTAAATGTTAACTCAAGTTTATATTATTAACTCAATAATTATTATGGAGCTGGCTGAAATCTCCATAATCACATCTACAGCCTCATACTTCATGTAACCACTTGTGTGTTTGGTGTGTATTTGGTGCCACCGTACGGTATTATATTACATTGCATTTTAGCTCTGTATTGCATTAGTTGTGTGTGTAATGCTTGCTCAGTTTACACTATACTTGAACCAGGAATATTTATTTGGTATGGTCCTTATAAAATCGTCCAATTAATGATTGTCATGTTGTAATATTCCGAGTTTTTTAAAACAGTGCGGGAATATTTCCGAATTAAAGTTAAGGATTTGGAACGGGATGGTATTCGAAAATAAGAGTTTATGTATTAGAAAATAGATCAGAACGTTTTAAAGTGAAGATTCGTCGCATTAGAAAACGAGTGATTTCGAGAATAGGTTACTCAATTTTTGTTTTTATCATTAACGCGTAAAAGTTTCTTATTTCTGCTATAAAAACAGCAAACGAAGTTCGATTGAGCTGATTCTTGAACCATTGGACTCAGTTTTCTAAGAGGAAAAACTTTCATGTTGAACACTTTTCGAAATTTGCATCAGAAGGGCTCCAAAAATATGAATTTTGTGAAAGCCCAATGGTAGGGACCTATAAGCAATTTCGCGGGATGTAAATTTCAGAAAAGTTTCTATATATACCTAAAGGTTTTTATAATTAACGAAAATGGCATAATCTTCCCAAACCCTACACACACCCCTCGTCCCCAATTTCATGTTTTTGTCAACTTTGTCGCGCCGACTGGGGTGACGTGCCAGAGGGGTACGCCGGCCACTCCTCCACCTTGTGGTATCCGGTGGCATCCCTAGTGAAAATTCGCGATCCGCCTAGGTTCTGACCCTATGCGGAATTACAAACAATAAACAGGATATAGTCCTGATTACTGCTACTATGGATAGATTAACAGGCAACCACAATATCCAACAATTAATTATGCTACAATTATAAAAAATAATAATAATAATAAATTAAAGCAGCAAATTAAATCAATCACACAAAATCAACACAATAATTTTGGTGACGAAGTGGAAAACTCTTGCTAGTAAAAACCACTTCGTGTATAGGCTACCATCCGAATCCACTATATGGAAAAAAACTTACAGTGATGGTCAAGACCTATGGTGGCAACTCCACCGACTCAAGTACCTCAATACTGCAAGAACTCAAGGCAACTCCTCAAGCCCGCGACCCATGATTTTCTTTAGAACGTCTGAAGTCTCTGAATAGATTGTATCACCTTTGACGTTGGAACTCCGACTACCAAACTTCCTCCTAAAGAACTCTAAAGGATTAGAGAATTTGGGTTAAGTTATGTTGAAGGTTTAAGAAATATGGAATCACACCATTAATGAATAAGACAAGAAAATGAAGAATTCTTCAATGGTGGATTCAAAGAGAGTTGAAACCGTTAAGAGATTTTGGCTCAAGGGAAATATGCTTCAACTCTTGGGGAAGGTGGCTCAATGTTTGTTTATATAGTAGAGCAAATGAAAAGGGTTTCCTAGTGTTATTTTGGCTTAAAAACGTGTCTAAGATAACCTACTTATGCAGGGACGTTCGAATGCACTTCAAACACAACTCAAACATAAAGTTTCTGCCTCGAAAACATTCGAACGCAACACTAACGCAGGATGCGGACTGGTTTTTAGGGGCAACTTAAAACGCATATAAATTTCTCGTCTCTTGGCCAAATCATGAGTTCTTTATATGTAAGCGATCATCTTTGAGTCTAATTTCCAATGAAAATGACCTCATGTCAATTGTGTAAGGTTTTGGGGTTAGCACGGAACCATCCATGTGACTGGATTTTAAAATTTTCTTCCAAAACCACTTTAAGGATCGTGGTTATGACGTTGTTGACGTAAACAATTTACTATTAAATTAAACTAAATTAATTTAAACATACACGCAACAAATATGTTATTTATCAACATAAATAATATTCACTTTTAAAAAAACATACCTCGATGTGGTTGTTATATTTATCGAGCCTTTGAATATTCTCCTTGATTTTTCCTTCGCAATAGTGCACCAAGCGTTGCACCTCTAGTTGGTATACTAGCGCTCCTCTACGAACAAATCGCTCCCACAATTGAGAACAAAAGAAACCATTTTCTTTTATAGGATGTTAAAGTCTTTAGGAACGAATCGAAACTATTCCGAAGAGAAAAATCGAAAAACAAAACACATTGCTTATATATATATTCTTAATATCAATGTAAGCAACAATTGCTTACTGTCTGTGTATATATATATTAGCAGCGAGCAAAAATTACTCTTCTTCTGCTTTTTGTGGCTCTTTCAGAGAGCATATATACACACCATTACAAATTTACGTTGCTTTTATATATAGATATATATCTATATATATCTATATATCTATATATCTATATATATATCTATATATCTATATATCTATATATAAAGCACAATGGTGTTGCAGGAAAGAGAGTGCATCAAACGGCTCTCTTTATGTGGCTTAATTAACGGCTCTGATCATTTCATTGGTAATTGGAGGAAAGAGAGTGAATTGATTGATGTAAAAGGTCAAAATTTTCAAATTAAAAAATAGAAAGTTAAAATAAAATCATTTAATTCTGTAACACCGTGCCGTAGGCACGGGCATCATTTAATTAAAAAATAAAATCATTTAATTCTATAACACCGTGCCGTGCCGTAGGCACGGGCATCATTTATTAAAAAATAAAATCATTTAATTCTGTAATACCGTGCCGTAGGCACGGGCCAAATACTGTAACACTGTGCCGTAGGCACGGGTAAAAACTAGTATATATATATAAAAGCAACGTAAATTTGTAACAGGAATTGCTTGTGTATATATATACCCCAATGCACAACTATTGCCTATGTGTATATATATTATTCTTAAGCAAGCTATTACAACGAAAAACAATTGCTTATGTTCATATATATAGGCATAGGATTTGTTTCAATTGTATCTCAATACAATAAGGTCAATCCAATATCTCTCCAAATCAAATTTGATCTCTTAAAGATTATTTCCAAAATAAAATTAGGATTAGGAAATTCTAATTAAATAAAAACTTCCCTATTTAATTTTAATTAGGACTCTAATTAATTTGGGTGCTAGCCCACCAAATTAAATCCCAATAGATTAAATATTATTTTGGCATATTAATTAATTAACTATTAATTAATTAATTTAACTTACTTAATTTTAATTAATAATTAATTAAAATTACATTTAATTTATTTAATATAAATATCAAATATTATTTAAATAATTAAATCTAATTTTATATTTCAAATTTATTAATCAAATTAATATTTCCGAAATATCCTGAATATCCTAATCCAATTAGGAAATGCCAAAATAATCATTTATTAACTTTTAATATACATCCTCGAATTTGTAACATGGACGAGAACTATATTGTGCGACCGTCCTAGGTTCATTATCGAGTAGCAGTGGAATAATATTAACTCTTTAATATTTCATCTCTATGATATTCCACATATCATAGGTAATCGCCTAGCAGCAAGCCATGGCCCTTAGTCGATGAATGAAGCTGGAAAACATATGAACCTGTTAGAATACACTTCGAACATGTCATCTCATTCCATCCGATATTTATATTTCTTATCGAGTCTGGTATCATGGTATGGTCAAATCCTTATACTCAAAATATCTTTAAACTTTATCTTGTGGATTTGATATCTCTAAGATATCGACTATTTTGACCAAAGACTTATATCCACAACTTTGAGTTTCCTTGAAACATCTATAACTTTAATTATCAAAGTTATCGGATCTCATCTTGAAACATATGTGACTTCGTACGTCAATCGCTCAAGGCCATCTAATATTTATTCAAAGGACATGGATAGTCGAATGAGGTAATACTAGTGAACCAATAGTATTATCGCACAAGTCATCATATGATCTCAGGTCAAAGGATATGATGACACTAATGTATTATACGAAGATCAATGACCTTAGATAATATTACCATGTGATCTTACATTTCTATGGTCGTGTTCTATATTTCATTCTACTAATGAAACATCTATTGTCTGTGTCCTTATGATATGAGACTCATTATCCATTCCATTAACATCATATGTCAATCTAGGCGACACACAATAATATTGGTCAAGTGATATATTATTGTCTTGTATAAGAGTCACATTTTACCAAGAACTTAATTTGAGACATATATAAATATTATTGACTCTCATAATCGCAAACTTCTTTTGGATTAATAATATTCATTTGACATAATGTCTCAGGACATACACATAAAATATGAATGTAATAATGTGTAGTTAACAAATGTCTTTTATTAATAAAGAATAAACTACATTACAAACATTATGCCTTAAACCATTACATCCATAACTGGTTTTAGGGCATACACTCTAACAAACTCCCACTTGCACTAATGGCAGTTTTTTATGATACCCAATGTGCATCTTCTCAAGATGACGCTCCATTTGTTCTTGGTTCATTGATTTAGTAAGTGGATCAGCTACATTGTCAGCTGAAGGTGTTTTCTGAATGGCTATTTGCCCATCTCCAACATATTCTCTTAGTATGTGATACTTTCTTTGAATGTGTTTGGATTTCTGGTGTGACCTTGGTTCCCTGGTCTATGTTATAGCCTCATTGTTGTCACAGTTCAAAAGAACGCTATTTCAATGGTTGGAACCACACCTACCTTTCACTTTCAGTTCTGGTGATCCGTAAATCAATATCATATCCTTAGTTCTTCCTAAGTACTTGAGGATTTCCTTGACTGCTATCAAATGATTCTCTCCTGGATCGTACTGGAATATGCTCGTTATACTAACAGCAAATGCGATATCCGATCTTGTACATAGCATAGCATACATGAGACTACCTATGGCCGAAGCATATGGTACTTGACTTATACATGCTCTTTCTTGAGGTGTCTTGGGACTCATCGATCTAGATAGATGAATTCCCTGCCTACAAGGCAACAAACCTCTCTTAGAGTACAACATATTGAATCTCTTGAGCACTTTTTCTATGTACAGACTTTGGGATAAACCGATCATTCTTCTTGATTTATCTCTATAGATTCTTATGCCAAGAATGTAGGTTGCTTCTCCCAAGTCTTTCATTGAGAATGTTTTGGATAACCATACTTCGACCGAAGTCATCATAGCGACATCATTTCCCAATAATAATATGTCATCCACATATAATATTAAGAACGTTATGGCGCTCCCACTGACCTTTTTGTAAACACATGGCTCATCCACATTTTTTATGAAACCAAATGTTTTGATCGAATCATCAAATCATAGATTCCAACTCCTAGATGCTTGCTTTAAACCATATATAGATTTTTGCAACTTACATATTTTATGACTATCATCTTTAGATGTAAAATCTTCTGGCTGTTTCATATAAATTTCTTCCTCAATAAATCTATTTAGAAAAACTATTTTTTTACATCCATTTGTCAAATCTCATAGTCAAAGTAAGCTGCTATAACTAAGAGAATTCTAATGGATTTTAGCATAGCTACTGGCGAGAAGGTCTCCTCATAATCAACTCATTGTTTCTGAGTATATCATTTTGCCACTAGTCTAGCTTATAAGTCTCTACTTTTCCATCATTTCCAATCTTTCTCTTGAAGACCCATTTACACCTAATATGAATAATTCCTTCAGGAGGATCAACAAGTGTCCATACTTGACTGGAATACATAGATTCCATTTCAGAATTCATAGCTTCAAGCCATCTACAAGAGTCAATGTCTGACATTGCTTCTTCGTAGTTTCTTAGGTCATCAACATGAACCGCTTCCAACCATAAAAGATTCAAAATCTTGTTGATTAACTAGGGTATATCTCAATGGCATGCGAGATTCCCTAAGTGATTTACGAAGTGATTGTGTTTCTTGAGGTGCTTCTTATTCCACTTATTCTAGTTCCTTCTGAGGTGAGTCAATTCATTTTCCAGAATTCTCTTCTTGAGAGACTTCCTCATCTAGGTCCACTTCCTTCCCAGTACTTCCCTCTTGAACAAAACGGTCCTCAAGGAGGTAGCATTCCTACTAACCACTATCGTGTGATAAGAGGGAATGTAGAAGTAGTATCCCATCGAATCCTTGTGATATCCTATGAATTGAGCTTTTTCAGATCTTGAGTCTAACTTTTCTGTAAAGACTTTCCTTATATAAGCTGGACTACCTCAAATCTTCAAATATCCTAAATTAGGACGTTTCCCATACCATATCTCATATGGGGTTTTGGGAGCGGATTTGGTCGGAACTCTATTTAGAACATACAAGGCTATTTGGATAGCATATCCCCAAAAGGACATCGATATATCAGCAAAACTCATCATGGAACGTACCATATCCAATAGGGTATGATTTCTTCTTTCAGAGACACCGTTATGCTGAGGTGTGTAAAGAGGTGTTACCTGTGACACTATTCTATATTCCTTGAGATAATCTTGAAATTCGATACTTAAGTATTCTTCTCCACGATCAGATCGTAGATTTTTAATACTTTTTCCTAATTGGTTTTCTACTTCATTCTTATACTCTTTGAACTTTTCAAAAGTTTCTGACTTATGTTTCATTAGATACAAATACCCAAATCTTGAACAATCGTCAGTGAAAGTAACGAAATATTGAAAACCACCTTTGGCCACTATACTAAGTGGGCCACATACATCACTATGTATGAGTTCCAAGGTTTCTTTGGCTCTTTCTTTTTGTCCTACAAAAGGTGATTTGTCATTTTTCCTTTGAGAAATGATTCGCAAGTTGGATAAGGTTCCAAACCTAATGAAGGAAGTAAGCCTTCCTTCTCCAATTGTGCAATTCTTTTCTCTCTAATATAACCTAATCTTAAGTGCCAAAGGAATCTTGAATTTAGATTATCTCTTGGTCTTTTTTTTGTTATTGTATTTAATTTTTTGTCATGGTTCTCATTCATTTACAAGACATATAATCCATTTTCTTTTAGTGCAACACCAATAAATTTATTCAGATAATAAATATTGCATTTCTCATTGATAAAATTAAATTCATAATTACATTTTGTCAATACTGGAATGGAAAAAATGTTCCTTATTGCACTAGGAAAATGTAAAACTTTATATAATAAAATTAAATGTCTTGATGGCATAAGAAGTTGACACGCCCCTATGGTGGTTGCAGAGAAAATTTCTCCATTTCCAACTTTCAAGACCACTTCTTCTTTCTTAAGTAACCTCTTACTCTTTAGAATCTGCGGAGACATACAAATATATGAGGTCGCAGCAGAATCTAAAATCCATGAATCAGATATGGAACTTATTCCAAGATCCATTTCAATAACAAAGAACGAGAACATACCTTCATTTTCCTTTTTCAAGCTCGTAAGGTACTGAGGACAATTCCTCTTCTCTTCCAATGTAATTTCTTAATGCAATAGAAGCACTTATTTTGAACCTTATTTTCCTTATTTTTCTTTGATATGTCTCTAGTTGGCTTAGATTTCTTGGAGACTTGTTTCTTACCCTTTCCATTTTTCTTGCTATTGTGAGGACCAAAGATAGCAAGAACAGCCCCTTTATCATTTCCCTCAACCTTCAAGATGTTTTCAACCTTTTCATAGGTCTTTAATGAGCCATGAAGCTCACTCAGTGACCTAATTGATCTAATCAAAATTCATATTGAAGTTGGAAATGAAGCCCTTGAAGGCGGGAGTCAAAGACTATAGGATCAAATCCACTTTAACCTTGAAGGTTAATCATAGATCAAATGTATCCATTTGATCAATCAAATTGATCATTTAGAACACATGATCGGAGACTGAAGTCTTATCCTTAATTTTTATCATGAATAACTTGCTAGTTATATCGTATCTAGCAGTTTCACTACTTTCACCATACAACTCTTGTAGGTGTTCCATGATTTCCACCGAAGAGTTCACCCTCTCATATTGCTCTTATAGAGTTGGGCTCATAGAGGCTTTGATGTAGCTTCCTACCTTAAGCTCATCGTCTTTCCAGTTATATAAAGCAGTGATCTTTTCATCAAGGGAATCATCATTAACAGGATTAGGATCTTTCATATCGAGAACATAATAAAGACGTTCGTAATCCAAGATGATCTTGAGCTTATGGTGCCAATCTAGGAAATTGGGACCAGTGAGTTTATCTTTGTCAAATATTGATGTTAATGGATTCATTTTGTATCACGTACTCTTTTGAAAACACAAGTTTGTTAATGATTTTGTAATAAGTATTTAACAGAATTTAAGGTCTTTTAAATAATGTTGCTCCCACTAATTTATTCGAATTCCACACTCCCCTTATGCAGAAAATGGAAATATTGTTGGATATATTTCTAATGGGATATCGAGTTCTCATTGTTAATGTCATGCCTCACCTATGGGTTTTGGCACTTCATTTACAATGAGTCAAAACTCATTTTGTTTGTATCTATATACAAGGCTCGACATTTCCACCTCTAGTGAACAATGTCTCACCTAATGGGTTTGACATCTTCACTAGTTAAGCTAGGCCCAACACCTTTCGTCACGTAACACATGTGATTGGCCCTCACCTAATGGGTTTTGGGTTTGCAATCATTAGACTACATATACGAACATGTCAAATAGTACTTAAACATATAAGGGTCCCTCACCTAATAGGTTTTGGGATTACCAAAATATATTCAGGGACTATTTGATTGTGTTGGAAGGTTAATGCTTAATATTAAATCTTGGGGATTATTTAATTATTCATATCTTATATGATTTAGGTCTTTTCTTTTAGTGTGACTTGATGTCTTTGTATCTTATACTTTCATCGTGCACAAACACATTTAGCACATAACTTTTATGTTTGGCTCTAGACGAGGGGGATCCTAGTCTTTTATTAACACTTTAATAAGACTGCTTCATTTGGTTTAAGATAATCTTTCACAATTCGGTAACTAGAGAAAAACTCCCAGAAGATGAGGGGGATCCGGTGTGACCACTTAAGTCCCTACCTTCTTAGGCTCGTATCGCCTTGGTGACAGAGTTCTCTTTTGTACCTCTTTGTTCGAGAAGGTCTTAGGCTTTCTTGGCTTGAATAATCCTATATACTAATCTTGAAACTTTTAAAAGATTATACTTTGATTATCAATTAATGTTTTCATCATATTAAATATTTAAGAGATACAATCAAAGTTGTGTAGACGCTAGTTTTCGCCCGAGGTCTACAATCAAGATTTTGTGAGGGGGGCACTGGCGATCCTGCAAAATAAAGAGGTAGGGTGAGCGTGGAGGGTCTACCCACCGATGTGGTGGATGCCATAAGCACTCTGATGCCCAAGTCAGTGAGGGAAATGAGGTGCCAAAGTCGTAGATGGAGGGCCAATGTTGGATATTACCTTGATTATTGTCTGCTACCGTGAGGGCGGTAGGTGGGAGGTTTTGAGAGCTATGGAAAGGATATTACTGAGTTAGGAGTAGTAAAGCTTTAATGCCTTTCCCTCAAGGTGCCTCATTGCTTATATACTCCCCTGGGGGTGTGTATTTATCGTATTTTATTAATCGTCCATTGAGTCTCGGTGACGGTCGACCTCGTGAGGGGTGTTTACTTCATCTGCTCGTTGTAGGCTGTAACAGCTGGTTTATGTTTATGAACCTGGGCATTACGTAGATGGGATGGTCTTTCATTCATAGGTGCTGGTGTTCATTAGGCATGGGCCTGCACTTTGTCATTGGGTTTGGTTATAGGGTTTTAGGGGTGCATTTAGTAGTGGGCTTGGAGCAAAAGTTCGAAATTACCCTTGGACCAAATTTGGCCCGTACAATTTGTCCCAGTCCTTGGCTTGGAAAGTACTTGACGCGTGTCTCGCCTAGGACGAGGCCATAGTATGTAGGTGTACTCGAGCATTGATGCTGCCTATTGATTGAACCAAACGAATGTCAAGTTATGAACTTGGCTCTACAAGAGCCATTGGGGAAATACCCAGTCGACCGAACCAGATGATGGTCGGGATAATGAACTTGACTCTACCAGAACCATTGGGGAACTACCCAGTCGATCGAACTAAATAATGGTCGGGATAATGAACTTGACTCTATCAGAGCCATTGAGGTAGTACCCAATCGATTGAACCAGATGAATGTCGGGATATAAGTAATACGACATGTGTATTCAATGTCTACAACTTAACTCGACATGAGTCAATGGGGGATGTCCCCGGTCGACTGATATAGATGAAGATTCAGGATATAATTCATATGACATTTGGAAACCATGTCTACAACTTAACTCGATATGAGTCTATGAGGGATGTACCCGGTCGACTGGATTTGATGAGGCCATGAAGATATAAGTCATACGACATGTGTAATCTATGTCTATAACTTGACTCGATATGAGTCCATGGGGGATGTCCCCTGTCTACTGGACTTGATGAGGCCAGGGAAATATCCATACTGCTGGTCAAAAGTCCATGGGGTCTTCAATGTCGTCTGGACCATATGAAAATCTATGAGAGACTATGGACTACTGTACCTGATGAAGGTATAAGAGAATCTTTACTCTACTTGTACCGGTGGAGTTCTTAGAGAGTTACTGTGGATGCTGATTTCGGTCGAGGTCCACAATCAAGAAAGTGAGCTGAGGGGCACAAACGAATCCTGCAAAACAAGAGTAGAGCGAAAGAGGAGGTTACTGCCCACCGGTGTGGTGGAAACCGTAGGTACTCCGACGCTCAAGTTACCAAAGGGCGAATGAATTCCAAATGTAAAGGTTAAGGTCTATGGTATACCTCAACCTCAGATTTACTAGCCGTGAGGGCGGTGTATTGAATTTGTGACTTGATGATATGAATAGTTTCTTTTTTCAGATCCCCTTCTCTATTACTTCGTTTTCTTCTTTTATAGATTCCCTGACGCGGGGTCCTTTTTCTGCCCATTCGAGTCCTCTTCAATGATGGTTTATTTCAGGTGATTTATGCCTGATAACTGATGGTCGTGTCTCTCTTTTTGTAACTGCCGACTTCATGGTCAGATTTATGACCTGATTTCTCTCTTTATTCTTGTAACTGGTGACCATTGGTTTCCTTCATGTTTGATCGGCTTGAGCCCCACGAGGTCTCCGGTATTTGGCATTCTTGTTGATGGGCTGAATGTGCTAGTGGGCTCAAGGTCAGTGGTTGGTCTCGTGGTAAATGTCGATTTAACCCATGGGCCCAAATTTGGCCCGTACAGTTTGTCCCCTACTCTCTAAGTCTGGGAATCTTAGACTTGGAGTGTACCTTTAAGTACGTCGGATGAATCTAGATACGGATGAGTACTTTGCTAATCTTGGCAATGGTCATGGAATAATCCGTATGTCGCCCTGTCGTGTGGTCTGGGGGAGAAAGAATTCTGGTCTTCTTTTGCTTTCGACAATAGCCTTGGAATTGTCCTAGAAGGCTTTCTGGGAGTAAGCCTCGAACGACATGTCGCATTAAGTAAAGGGGAGCATACATCTTCAACTTGCCAGCCATGTGAA
The DNA here is from genome assembly GCA_019454045.1 of Zanthoxylum bungeanum. Lineage (NCBI taxonomy): Eukaryota > Viridiplantae > Streptophyta > Magnoliopsida > Sapindales > Rutaceae > Zanthoxylum > Zanthoxylum bungeanum. The sequence continues at coordinate 25,723 of SKCR01020945.1, forward strand.
CCTGTGGGGGAATGTCTAGTGTGGACTGATTTAGACAATGGTTTAGGAGATATTTCACTTGGCATGCCGTTCGGACAGTAGAAGTCCAAGTTCCACAGTCGACATGTCGTATGGATAGGGCATAACTTCTGATTAGATGTAAGTCGTCGGGGGAAGTTTTAGGTTGACAGAAGAAAGATGGTGGTTCAGGATTAATCCCTCTCGACATGTCTTATGAGAGGAGCAGATTACCATAATTCTCTGACTCGACATGAGTCTTCATGGCGATGTCACTGGTCGACTGAACCAGATGGTGGTTCAGGAGTAAACTCTCCCGACATGTCGTATGAGACGAGTGGATTACCATAACTCACTGACTCGACATGAGACTTCTGTTAGACAATTATGACTCATAGCGTCACTGTTTGTAAAAGACATTGTGTTTTTGTACAAAATTGACTATGTAATATTGAAATTTCCTTTTATCATTTCGTAATTTATTTACTTTGATATATAAATGGTAAAAGTCCATATGATTAGTTCCAGATTGAGATGATATGAGACAGTATCAATGCATAAAGGTTTAATCATTAAATATCCCTAGTCGTAGTATTATCGAGACTGGACATCGATAATGCGGAATAGACTAGTATTGCACTTGTGCGCGTTGTGAGGGCATAACGATATAGTTCTCATATGTTTAAGTATAGGATACTTATGCAAGTGCGATAGGAGGTTGTGTTTTACCGATGGTATGGAAAACAGCTTCGCTCTGGATAGTCCCCGCGGAATCCCATTGGTAGTATGTATATGTGTCTATGGGAGTCCGCGTCAGGGTAGATGTATTTGGTCTTAACCTGAGACTTACATCGCTAATACTTGCGACAATCGGTAAACTTTGGTTTTGGTCGTCCAGGGCTTTAACAGGTTTTGTGTACGCCTCTATTGGGTTTATCGAGAATCGTAGTGTATTGGATGTGATGTCAAGACGGAAGTATCACTCCAGACATATGGAGATGATGATCACGCAGGGATTCATAACTCGTTCTCTATTGTGTTGCAACCATCGGGATAATGTGACAAGGTCATGATTATCCGATTCAAATAGACTAGTTGTTTGATATCCGATATGTGCTTCGTACGGGGCAGACACTATTCCAGCCCCAGGCCTAGCACGTGACATCAGATACTGGATCGCATTACGAGATACTAGGTATTCTACGCCTGACATAGATTATATATTCCAGTAAGATAATTCTGGAGAATTGGGTAGGCACGGTGCTTTGCTAGAAGCCAACCATGTCTTGTAAATCGGTAAGCACGTGGTACGAGATACTCACTTTATCGGATAGTCCGATAACCAGATTTACTGCCAACATATTCAGAGATCTATTGGGTCGCTTCCCAAGGATTCACCGATGACAGTTGACTTAAATTAGAATTAATCTGGGATTAATTTAAAGAGAGAAAATTAATCTGGGATTAATAGGGCTTTATTTAATCTGGGATTAAATGTGTTCAGTAGAGAAAGAACGCGATTAATTTGGAATTAATCGGTAAAATAAATTGAATAGTTAAATTTGATTTTTCTATTTAATTTATTCAAATGGGCTAAAATTAATAAATAGGATATATTAAAATGAATTGGATTTCATTACGAGATTAAAGTCGGACTTTAATACGAACGAACGAATTAATTTAGAATTAGTTCATGAACGACGTTCGTAATATATTTACGAGGCATCGTTATTTAATTAAATTAGATTTAATTATTTAGCGACGAAGGTTCGTTTAATCGGATTAAACGGAACCGAGCCGCGGTAAATGTTCGTAGAGATATTTGAATTTTGCATTCAAATATTTGGAGCCCATGTGTGGTAGGTGTTCCCACCACACAACTACCTTGTTTTGCTTTTTTGAAAACCATTTATCCATATCTACCTTGTTTAAGGTAAAAGGTGAAATGGTTTCACCTAAAGGTAAATAACAAAAGGCATCTCTACACTTTTTGTAACACTTAACAAATTGAAAACACAAACCCTATAAGCTCCAAGGCTTGGCCGAATTTCATACCTCATTTCTCTCTTGGATTTGTTTTCAAATCAACAAAAAAGCTAGCACTTTGGAAGTGAACAAAGGTGATAGGGAAACTACTCAAAAGCTTGGAATCATCAAAAGGTTGGATCTTGGAGATCTTGCTATCAAAATTTTAAAGCTCTATCAACTCATTGTAAGTCTATTCCGCACCTTATAATGATCATATCAATTGTTTTTCATGCTTATTAGATCCTATGAATGTTCTAGGAACTCTAACAATGGTATCATGAGCCTAATTTAAGCATGATAATTTCTAGGGTTCTTGAACCTAAAAATTTGGAGCTTTTATATTTTGAGCATGATTTTTTGAAATTGATGCTTTGAGTATGTTTACAACATGATAACTTAGAGTTATGCATGATTAGATTTGAAATAAATCAAAAGAATCAAAAAATAAAAATGTATAGTTTGGCCGAATGGTCCTTGTCCATACACTGCAGTTTTTTATTTTTTGTAACATGAAATAATATGTTTAGATGCATGTTTAAATGATGATAGTTGGTTTAATTTGATTAGAATCAATGTCTATAATGTTCATGTTAAAATCAAAATGCATGTTGAGCATGAAATGATGTTATTAGGCTTCAATATGTCTCAAGCATGCAATGATGTGTTTTGGCTTGATTTTATGTTAAGCATGAATTATTGAATCAAGCATGATTAATTAAGTTAATTGATATTTTGGAAATATTGAGTTTAATTAATTAATTATGAATAATACACTTTAATTAAAATAATTGTGATATTTGGAATATTATAATTATGATAATATGCCTTTAAATGAATTGGGCTAAAAGTTTGTATTTGGGCCTAATGGCTTGGTTTGACCAAGTTTGGTTTTGGACTTTTGGATTGAATCCAATTGGGCCCAAAACCAATTCCATGAAGTCCAAATACATCACTTGCCCTTTAAAGAATTTGATTGGGCCCATGGGCCTAAATTGATTTGATGGCAATAAGGTGATTCCTATTGGGCCTTGGCATTTTAGGTTTGATCCATTATGGCCAAAGCCCATGCCTTAAGAATCAATTAAAAGCCCATTGGACTTTAATTAAAATGACATTGGATGTTATTGGGCCTTTGAGACCCATCAAGATTGGATTTGGAATCCAAGTATTTAAGGCTAATATATAAGTGTAAATATTTAATTTGGAATTAAATTAGAATTAGTATTGAATACAAATAAATTGGATTTAAGTTGTAGTTCGATATAATTCAAGAATACGTACTCAAAAGTATTTATTCTAAACGAGTTGGACTCGCGCAAATCAAATCATTGTTTGAACATTGGATGGTCATTAATCAAAGATTAATTAATTGGATTAGATTGTTGAATAACATGTTTTGATTGTATAAATAAATGTGATGTATGAATAATGTATATCGGATGGATATTAGAAGGGCAAGGGCAATTTTGGAAATTTTAATAAGTTTTGAATTTATTAAATTGGGCCTGCGTGTCCAGCCTTTAATCTCTTTACTCCTTGTAATTCTCTTCTCACCTATTCCCCTCAATGCAAATGAGGTTTCTTTATTGTATTTTGTAATTGGGTAGGAGTTAGAATAGTTCTAGTCGGGGAGAGGAAATGAAGCGATTTATTCTAGGAACAATCTGTTTAAATATCCATCCGCATATCGTTATTAATTTACTTTTGCGCCTTATGATGTTTTAGAAGCATGCTTAAGGGTGTATGATGAGACCTAATCAAAGATAATAAATTGGATGCCAATTTACGCGAAAAACCCTCAAACATATATTAAGCGTTTTTCTTTCCGTTGAGTGATTCTTACTCAAGATCCAAAGTTAGCATTGGTTTGTTGGCCAAAGTCAAGACCTTTGTCAATTGCGGATGTGTTTGAATCATGAAAGTTTTGTTCTATATCGGTGTCTTGTCCAAGTTGTGATTTGTTGGCCAAAGTCAAGATCACTTCTTGTCCATCGACATTGATTACGAAGCTTTCCATGTCAATGGGTCCCGCTTAACTGGAATCATTAAGCTTGTTGTGCCAAAGCCAAGGCTTAATTGATTCAGAGGAAAAATGGTTAGGAAAATATATTGGATATATTGGCATGTATATTGTATATATGTTTCGGACTTGGATGTCCACCTACCGGATCTCGGAATTGGATGAGATCCAATGATCTTCGAGATCTACCTAGTTAAGTTTCATACAGCTTGTTGGCCAAAGTCAAGGTTGTATGTTATTTAACGGGATCCTAGCCCACTAGGAAATTATGTTTCCCGAGTACTCGACAGAGGGTTAGAGGCTCGCCGAAAAATAGTGGGAGGCTAGTATTGAATTTGCAATTTCATTCAGATACTTAGCTTTACGGGCTTTCAAATAATTTCGTCAAAATTACTTTATTAGTTGGACTAATATATTGTTATTTTTCTATGTAACAGTTAGACTGTACCCATTATCGTTGACTAGATAGTTGGACTATCGTAGTCAAGATGACAGGCAAAGGAAATGTCCGCGACATTATCATGGGAGAAATGTCTTCAAGGGTACGAATTTTACAGATTGGGAAATGAACCTTAGGATTGTCCTAGGTTCAGAGAGGCTGTTGTATACTTTACAAAGACCTCTTAGGCCTAAGCCCGGACCGAATGAGACACTTGAGCTGGAGCTTTGGAAGACTCACAACGATGATTGTGACACAACTCAGTCCATTATGCTTGCTTCGATGACTCAGTACTTTCGTAGACAAAATAGGGACTTGGATCCTTATAATATGTTAGCGAGGTTGCAAGATCTGCATCGCTCTAACAAGAGGATGCAGAGGTACAAGTTAGTGAAGAAGCTCTTTCGCTCACGCATGACAGAAGGCATGTCTGTTGAGTCCCACGTGGCACAGATGATTGCTGACATCGATGAGCTGGCCAACATTGGGATAATCTTTGAGGCAGAGATTACTGTGGATATGATCCTGCAATCTCTCCCCGATTCTTGGAGACAGTTCATCATAAATTATAATTTGATGAACAACAGTGATACTCTTGGAGAGTTACTGTCAACTCTCAATGAGGCTGAAAAGGAGCTTCATAAAGGCAACAAGCGCGAGGCGCACTTTGCATCGACATCTCATGGACCTAGGGCTGGGCCCAAGGCAACTGGAGGTGTGCAAAAGAAGAAGCATAATAAAAGGGGCAAGGCCAAAACGTCAAAGGCTTCTGGGAAGCCAAAGGATAAATCTCAGGATGTTTGCCTACAGTGCGGCAAGAGGGGTCACTGGAAGCGTGACTGCCGCGAGTACAAGGCGCTTCAGAAGGAGATAAAGGCGGCCAAGGCACCGGCCTCATGTATGTTTGTTATTGAAATAAACATGGCTACTTCTAGTTTTAAAAATTGGATTTTTGATTCTGGTTGTGTACTCATATATGTACTGATGTGCAGGATCTGCAGATTAGCAGGAGACTGGCTTCAGGAGAGATTGATCTGCGTGTTGGAAACGGGACACCTGTGCTGTTTTGGCTGTGGCACTTTTGTTTTAGAACTGCCTTCGGGGCATGTACTTAAACTATCATATTGTTATTATGTACCTAGTTTGACTAGGAATATTATCTCTGTATCTTGTTTGACCCAATGCGGGGTACACTTTTGTATTCCGAAACACTGGGTGTTTTGTTTATAAAGATGATTTGAGATATGTTCAGCTGATGCTAATAATGGTATTTATATTTTGATATAAATCAATCTCAAACATATAATGTAACAAACAAAAGGCTCAAACTAAGTAACAAAGATGAACTTACATGTGGCACTGTCGTCTATGACACATTAACAAGACTCCCATATCCACACTTTCGAAGAGTGGGTACTTGGACGGATTTGATCCAAATTCATATGACGTCTGCGAATCTTGCTTATTAGGCAAAATGCCTAAATCACCTTTTAACGGTAAAGGTGTACGCCCCACCGAACTGTTAGCCCTCGTTCATAGTGACGTTTGTGGGCCCATGTCTAGCCAGGCTAGAGGTGGATTCGAATACTTCGTAACCTTTACGGATGATGCATCGCGTTATGGTTATGTGTATCTTATGAGACACAAGTCGGAACTTTTGAGAAATTCAAAAGTTTCGACACGAAGTTGAAAAACAGACCGGCAATAGTATAAAGACATTACGGTCGGACTGTGGTGGTGAATACTTGAGCAATGAGTTTCTAGATTACTTGAAAGAATATGGTATTCTTTCACAGTGGACTCCTCCTGGAACACCGCAATTAAACGGTATATCCGAACGGAGAAACCGAACTCTGTTGGACATGGTAAGGTCTATGATGAGTCGCACTGAGCCACCTATTTCCTTCTGGGGATATACATTAACAGTGCAGTTCTTATTTTGAATAAGGTTCCGTCAAAGTCTGTACAACAGACACCATATGAGATATGGACAGGAAAGAAACCGGGTTTCTCATTCCTAAAGATTTGGGGATGCTGGGCATACGTCAAACGTTTGGAAGGTACCAAACTTGAGCCCAAATCGGATAAATGCCTATTCGTAGGATATCCTAGGGAAACCAAAGGATATTACTTCTATCACCCACGAGAGAACAAAGTATTTGTTGCTCTACATGCGGTTTCCTTGAGAAGGAATTCCTAAATACAGTGGTAAGTGGGAGGAAAGTAGAACTCGATGAAAATCGGAGTGATACTGTTCCTGGCATAGAAGAATCCTCAACGGAACAAGAACAGTCCATCCGGGATGAGACTGTACCACAATCTTCTATTACACAAGGACCGCGTAGGTCGGAGAGAGTCAGGAACCAACCTGAGAGGTATGGGTTTCTGATCTCACCTCATGTAGATATTAATCTCATTGAGGATGACGAACCGGCTACGTATGAGGAAGCGATACAAAATATCGATTCCGCTTTGTGGCAAAAAGCCATGAAGTCCGAAATGGATTCCATGTACACCAACCAAGTTTGGACACTGGTTGATGCACCAGAAGGCGTAAAGCCTATTGGATGCAAATGGATCTTCAAGAAGAAGACCGACATGGAAGGCAACGTGCAAACGTACAAAGCTAGGCTTGTAGCGAAGGGGTATCGTCAACTACATGGTGTCAATTACGACGAAACTTTCTCACATGTTGCCATGATTAAATCCATTCGGATAATGCTTGCTATTACTGCATATTTCGATTACGAGATATGGCAGATGGACGTTAAAATCGCTTTCCTTAACGGAAACCTTTTGGAGGATGTTTATATGCAACAGCCTGACGGTTTTATCGTGCCTAGACTTGCAAACAAGGTTTGTAAGTTAAATCGGTCCATTTATGAACTGAAGCAAGCATCGCGGTCATGGAACCAACGTTTTGATGAGATCATAAAAGAATATGATTTCATTCAAAACGAGGATGATCCTTGTGTATATAAGAATGTTAGTGGGAGCGCACTGACATTCATTGTCCTTTATGTTGACGATGTATTGCTTATGGGCAATGACATTCCCATGTTAACATCGGTGAAAGCTTGGCTTTCATTAAAATTCTCCATGAAAGATCTGGGAGAAGCAGCCTTTATTCTAGGAATAAAGATCTACAGTGATAGATCTAGAAAGCTGCTTTGACTCTCCCAGAGTACGTACATTGACAAGGTGTTGAAAAGATTCAACATGTATCAGTCCACAAGGGGACTGTTACCAGTGTCACATGGCATCTCTCTATCTAAGGACATGTGTCCTAAAACTCAAGATGAGAGAAACAGCATGAGTCGGATACCGTTCGCCTCGGAGTCGGATCGATCATGTATGCCATGATATGTACACGACCTGATGTCTCGTATGCTTTGAGCATGTGTAGTCGCTATCAGGCCGATCCAGGTGATGGTAACTGGATGGCGGTTAAGAAC
>SKCR01020946.1:0-42477 GCA_019454045.1 Zanthoxylum bungeanum
TTTGTTGGCCAAAGTCAAGATTGTGTGATATTTAACGGGATCCTAGCCCACTAGGAAACACGGTTTCCCGAGTACTCGACAGAGGGTTAGAGGCTCGACGAAAAATAGTGGAGGTAAGAATTGAATTTGCAATATCATTCAATTACTCGCCATATGCGCTCAATCGAATATCACGTCATAAATTCCGTCAATTAAATGTTAGTTGGACTAATATTTAAATTGTTGTTTTAAAAATAGTTGGACTATTATATTCAAACAATTTAATTATGGTTGATTTTATAATTGATTATAGAAATCAAAATAATTGAATTTAATCTATTAATTATAGTTGATTAAATAGTTGGACTATTGTAATCATTATAATAAAAGGTACCTAAATAATTGATTAAATAGTTGGACTATTAAAATCAAGATATAATTGAAAGATTGACTTTTAATTCATAATCCTAGGGAAGATGTAATTAAATGTTTTAAATTTTAAATTGGGAATAATTTTAAGCATGGTCCTGGGAATTTAATAAGTTATTTTATTTGATAAAATAATATATTAAGCCTAAAGCCGGAGTTAAGGAAACAGTAGAGCATAATCTTTGGAAGATCATGTGATGATAACTTTAGTGCTTAATCCATTAAGCTTGTCGCAGTATACTCCTTATTTTCTGATCAGAACTAAGGATTAGATCCTTAAAGTATGATAATGAAATTGAAGGATATTCATGGATCTATTTTAGATCTTTGAAATACTAAATTGCAATTAATAACTCTTGGAGGGTTAATGACTATTCTCAAGGAGACAAAGTCAAACTTTGCAATTAGGCAAGTAGCGCAAGGCGCACCTTACTTTAATATTCTAGAAACCCGAGGCTTGGCCAAAGGCTTCTGGAGTGTTGAAATAGGGCAAAGGCTAAATCTTTATATTCTTCTGGGAAGATTAAAGACATATCCAAAATGTCTTCTAAATGTGGCAAACGGGATCGCGGAAGCGTGACTGCCGTTTGGACAAAGCAGACATGAAGGAATTAAAGACGGTGCAAGGCTCCGACTTTAAATATGTTTTTCATATATGTATTCATTACTAGTATTGAAATTAGATTTTAAATACTTAGTGTGATACATAAAAATATGTATTGATGTTTAGAATCTGTTTTGAACAGGATACTGACTTCAATTGAGATTTTATCTGCGAATTGGAAACGGGACGAAAGTCGCTGCTTTATCCGTAGATACCTAAGTTTAGGAACAACCTTCGGGTATGTACCTAAATTAGGAAACTGTTATAATGTAACTAGTTTGACTAGATACATTATCTCTATATCACTGCTTAACCCATTGCGGGTGAACCTTTATATTTTAGAACACTAAAGTGTTTCATTATATAAAGATGATATTGAGATAAATACATTAGATGTGAATAACAGTATTTATATTTTAAATATAAATAAATCTCAAATATATATATAACATGACAAACAATAGCTCAAACTGATTTAATCAGAAGAAACATATTGTGCCAATGTTGTCTGGGACACCTTAAACAAGACTCGTATATCCACACTTTTGAAGAGTGGGTAATAGGACTGATTTGACTATTCAAATAAAGTCTACGAATCTAGTTTATTGAGCAAAGTGCCTGAAACACTATTTACTTGGTAAAAGTGCAAATGCCACCGATCTGTTAGCCCTAGTTCATAGTGAAGCAAGTGGGCCCATGTCTAGCTAGGATAGATGTGTATATGAATATTTTGTGACCTATACGGATGTGGCATCTCGTTATGGTTATGTGTTTCTTTTGAAGAACACAAATCGGAAACTTTACAGTTTCGACACGAAATAGACAAACAGATCGGCTACAATATTGTACCGTCACGGTAAGACCGTAATGGAAATTACTTAAGCAATAAGTTTCTAAAATACTTGAAAGAGTATAGTATTCTTTCAAATGAGGACTCCTCCCGGAACACGTCAAAGTGATGGTGTGTCCGAACTGAGTAACCGAATTGTGTTGGACATGATAAGGTTAATCATGAGTCGCTCTGAGCTACCATTTCCTTCAACGGATAAGCATTAACAGTGCAGAACTTATTTAGAATAAGGTTCCATAATATCTGTTTGACAGATATCATATTAGATATGAACGGGAAAGAAACCTGGTTTCACATTCCCGATAATTTGGGTATGCTAGGCATATGTTTGGATGATACCAAACTAGAACCCAAATTGGATAAGTGCCAATAGTAGGTTATCCTAGGGATACCATAAGTATTGTACTTAAACATCTCACAAGAGAACAATTAGATTGTTGCTCGCCATGTGGTTTTCCTAAGAGGAATACCGAGATGCAGTGGTAAGTGGGAGGATAGTAAATCTCGATGAAAATCGGAGTAGTAATACTATCCTAGCATCAATTCCTATAGGAACACAAATAGTTCATCAAGGATGTAACTATACCATTAATCTTTGAATACACAAGAACCGCGTAAGTCGGAGAGAGTCAGAAAACAAACCTGGGGTATGGGTTTCTGATCTCACCTTATAAAGATGTGTATCTTTTGAGGTATACCAACTGACTACGTATGAGGAAGTGATACAAGGTATCGACTCTCTATTATGACAAAGTGTCATGAGTCCAAAATGGATTCCATGTATATCAACAAGTTTGGATACTAGTTGATGTACCGCAAGGCATTGTGCCTATTGGTACTTTATAAGTCTTCAAGGAAGACGCACATGGATGGCAACATATCAACGCATAAAGCTAGGCTTTTAGCGAAAAGGTATCATTATCAACATTGTGTTGATTACGATTCAACCTTTTACCTGTTACCATGGAAAATCCATTTTGATAATGCTTGCTTAAGCTGCATGTTTCATTTATGAAATATGGCAGCAGAATGGGAAAATCACTTTCCTGAAAAGGAAACCAGTTGGAGGATGTTTAAAACATCCTGTCGATTTTGTCATATATTAACTAGCAAACAAGGTTTGCGGGTTATTCGATCCATGTTTGGATTGAAGCAAGCATAGGTTCTTGGAATTATCATTTTGATGTAATCATAATGGTTATGATTTAATTCAAAACGAAAAGATTCTTGTGTATATAAGGAGGTTAGTGGGAGCGCACTGACAATGACTGTCCTAATTAGATAATGATAAATATGTCATTTCTAGGAAATGAAATTCCCAATAATAATCGTCGAAAGCTTCGCTTTCGAGAAAACTCTCCTAGAGAAACCGAACATTTAAAAATGTACGAGACCTGGTGTATCATACGCTTTGAGCATATGGATTCACAAAAGGCCAATCCAATGAGTGATAGTCACTGGATTGATGTTAAGAAAATCTGTTAGTATCTTAGAGAACTAAGGATGCTGTCTTAGTCTATGGAGAAGGAGAACTTGAAGTGACTGGGGTCACTATAGCAAGTTTCCTATAACCGATAAAGACGACTAAAGTCGCAAACGGTACTATACAGTTTGAATAACGGTACAGTGAGCTGGAATCTTCCAAGCAAGATACTGTTATCGAATAAACAAAAATGCGGGTTATTGCAGCAGCTGAGGCAGCAATAGAAACCTTCTGGGTCGATATATAAATCTAATTAGATTAGATGTAATTCTATTAGCCGCTAAGCTAGGCTTGAGCACAGACTAAAGAATTAATGGTCTCATCAACGATCCAGATAATTCGATATTAATCTGATTCGTTCGGATCATACATCGTGGCGATGTGATGATCGAATAAATCGCATCAGATGATAATCATGAAAATCCACTGACGAAAGTCCTTACTCAGCAATTGAGCCAAACCGTACATAGTTCGGGTGTTAGACACTCGAGTGACTGGCTATAGGCCAAGTGGGAGATTGTTGGACAATTATGACCCATAGCGTCACTGTTTGTACAGAACACGGTGTTGTTGTACAAATTAACTATGTGACAAGGAAATTGCACTCTCATCATTTGTGATTAGATCACCTTAGATATATAAATAAAGAGAGGTCCCTATGATTAGTTCCTGGACTGAGAATGATATGAGACAGTATCAGTCCCCGAAGGATTAATCATTAAATATCCCTAGTCGTAGTATTATCGAGACAGGACATCGATAATGCGGAATAGGCTAGTATTGCACTTGTGCGCGTTGTGAGGGCACAACGGCATAGTTCTCATATATATAAGTATTTGATACTTATGCAAGTGCGATAGGAGGTCGTGTTTCACCGATGGTACGGGAAACAGCTTCGCTCTGGATAGACCCCTCGGAATCCCATTGGTATTATGACTATGTGTCTATGGGAGGCCGAAATCAAGGTAGATGTGTATAGTCTTAACCTGAGACTTGCATCGCTAATACTTACGATAATCGATAGACTTTGGTCTTGGTGGTACAGGGCTTTAACCGGTTCTGCGAACACCACTTCTGGGTTTATCAGAGAGTCGTAGTGTATTGGGTGTGATGTCAAGACGAAGTATCACTCCAGTCATAGTGGAGATGATGTCACGCAGGATACGGTATTAGTGCTCTTAAGTGTTGGCCGGCCATTGGGATATCATGACAAGGTCATGTATATCCGATTATAGAGACTAGTTACCAGACATCCGACATGTGCTTCGGACGGGGCAGACACTTATCCAGCCCCAGCCCTAGCACGTGACTATCCGATACTGGGCTGATATACACAATACTACGATATACTACACTTGATACAGATCTATATATTCCTGTAAAGATATTTCCGGAAAATTGGGTAGGCATGGCGCTTTGCTAGAAGCCAACCTTGTCTAGTAAATCGGTAAAACGTAGTACTTGGTACTTACGTGTTCGGATAGTCCGATGACCGATTTGACTGCCAACATATCCGGGGATCTCATGGGTCGCTTCCCAAAGATTCACCGATGACGTATGACTCGCACATATTAATCTGGGATTAATAAGATGAGAGAGAAAATTAATCTGGGATTAATTACAGAGATATTTTATCTGGGATAAAATATCATTAAAGAGAGAGAGCGATTAATTTGGAATTAATCGAAGAAGAATTAATATATTTGATATATTAAAAGAAATTAGATTTCGACGCGAAATTAAAATTAGATTTTAATTCGGGCGAACGAATTAATTTAGAATTAATTCGTAGCGACGTGAATAGTAATTATGCTTGGCATGATTATTTAATTAAATTAGATTTAATTGCGTCGCAACGGAAAGTTCGTTAATTTGGAATTAGCGAACCCGAGCCCGAGATTATTTGCGAGCGCATTCGCATTTCGAATTCGAGTGCGACACGCAAGTTAAATCAAGCGTCAAATCGCTAGTCGCAACTAGCATCACATCATTCGTCAATCAAGTGATGGATGTCTTTCACTTTGAGTGATTGACGCCAGTCACTATTCACTGATTGATGGAAGTAGATGTGACTTGATTTGATAAGATGGAAAGCATTTAATGGCTTGGTTTTGGAGGGAAAATTTGTGTATATGGTTTTTAGAAAATCATTTACCATTTTAACTTAACAAATCCATCTCTCTCTTCTCTCTTTTCTCTCCTCTCTCACACGCCCAAAGAGGGCCGTTCTTCACTGGTTTTCTGCCCAGAAAACGTGAGGAAGGGAAGCAAGAGAGCTAGCACTCCGAGAGACATGCGAAGGTGATAGGGAAGCTCACCCATGAGCCGGGAACCGTTCGACGAAGCTTGGAGCTTGACGAAGGACCAAAAACGAAGTCAAAACAGTGAGGAAAATCTGCACTGCAGTTCACACCAAAACCAGTGCGTTTTTGGAGTTTTGTTGCCTCCGCGTCGCCCAACCGATCGATGTAAGTATTCCGCAACTTCCTCGATTCGTATTCGCACTTATTTCATGTCTTGTATTCGATCCTTGGGACCTAGAAACTCCTACATGACCATCATCTCCACTATGACTGGAGTGATACTTCCGTCTTGACATCACACCCAACACACTATGATTCACAATATACCCAGCAGAGGCGTACACAGAACCTGTTAAAGCCCTGGACGACCATAACCAAAGTATATTGATTGTCGCAAGTATTAGCGGTGCAAGTCTCAGGTTAAGACCTAATACACCTACCCTGATTTCGGACTTCCATAGACATATAATCATACTACCAATGGAATTCCGAAGGGGTCTATCCAGAGCGAAGCTTTTTCCCGTACCATCGGTAAACACAACCTCCTATTACATTTGCATGAGTATCCTATACCCAAATATATGATAACTATGTAGTTATGCCCTCACAACGCGCACAAGTGTAATACTAGTCTCTTACACATTATCGATGTCCAATCTCGATAATACTCTGACAAGGGATATTTAATGATTTATCCTTCGTGGATTGATATTGTCTCATATCATCTCAATCCAGGAACAAATCATAAGGACCTCATGTCATTTATATTGCAATCTCCTTTATCACATAGTTAATATGTACAACAACACCATGATCTGTACAAATAGTGACGTTATGGGTCATAACTGTCCAACACAGATGTCCTGTCTAGATTTGTAAGCTATACCAAATTCTTTTCTTTACATCTTTATTCTTTTTTCTGGCTAATCTAGCCTCCAAGGTGTTGGGTTTTCTAGGTCAAACCAGGATCATATTAAGTGATGAACAGTGCGAATACAACAAAGTAAAGTTGCAGAAATACTCACTTTGATCGGCTTTGCGATGCGTTGAACACAAAAAATTTCACCATGAGACTTTCGGCCAAGCTCCTCCATGGTTGTCCTCCAAGCTCCAAGCTTTGATTTGAGATTCCATGCTCATGAATGGGTTTCCCTATCACCTTTGTAAGACTCCTTTGAGTGTGCTAGCACTTGGAAATTTTGCCACAAAATTTCCTTAAAGCTTCTTGTTGTTCTCGGCCAAGCCAAGAAATTTGAGAGAAAATGGCACCTTGTGCCGTGAGTTGGAGAGCGAGAGAAGGAGAGGATGAAATTGTTTTGTGTATTTTTTAGATTTTAAAATCTAATACCATTTTTTTTTTACAAATTCAAAATTTGGTACAAGACTTTAAAGTCTTCAACAACTCCCATCAATCACAAAAATGACATGAATCACATCACTAGAAGTTGATATGACTTCCATCACATGAATGACTAATGATGTGACGCATGATGTGACTTGTGGGCCCCACTTGATTCGAAATGTGAGTGGGCCCGCAAACACTCCTCAGCTCGGGTTCGCTAATTCCGAATTAACGAATTTTCCGTTGCGAAGTAATTAAATCAAATTTAATTAAATAATTATGCCTAGCAAAATTACTATTCATGTCGCTAGTGAATTAATTCTAAATTAATAATTCTAAATTAACTCATTCGCCCGAATTAAAATATAATTTTAATTGTGCGTCGAAATCTAATTTCGTATAATATATCGAATATATTATTTATCGATTAATTCCAAATTAATCGTTCTCTCTTTTCAAATAATATTTTATCCCAGATAAAATATCCCCGTAATTAATCCTAGATGAATTTTTTTTCTCTTATAATTAATCCCAGATTAATTATGTACGGGTCATACATCATCGGTGAATCTTCGGGAAGCGACCCATGAGATCCCTGGATATGTTGGCAATAAATCAGGTCGTCGGACTATCCGAACACGTACGTACCTAGTACTATATTCTTACCGATTTACAAGACATGGTTGGCTTCTAGCAAAGCATTGTGCGTACCCAATTCTCCAGAAATATTCTTCAAGGAATATATTGTTGGTTTTATTCTAGGTCCCAAGATCATCAAACAAGCATGAATAATAAGTGTGAATACATCAAAGGAGATAGCGGAATACTCACATCGATCGGTTGTGACGATTTGAAGAAGAACAAAATGATTTTCCCCTTCAAAGTGGCTCCAATAGCAGTGCAGTCCACTGCTCACTGTTTTCAGTTTTGGTCCATGAATTTGAGCCTCGAACTTGCGTCAAACGATTCCCGCTCGTGGGTGAGTTTCCCTAACACCTTCGTATGCCTCTTAGGAGTGTGCTAGCACTTGGATCTTGCCACAAAACCCTCAAAATGGATCATCATTTTCGGCCAACCCTTGGGCAGTTCACTGCCTTGGGCGTGAACTTGAGAGTAGAAAGAGAGATGGAGAAATGGTTTAGGTTAAGGGAAAAAGGTGTCAAACATTTCACTTATATATTTTCCAAAAATACTAAAGCATTTACCATTTATTTTATGCTTTCAAAAAACAATAAAACAAATGTAATAATGTTTACTTTATTCTTTTACCCTTGGTAAAAGGTGAAAAGGAAAAGGCTTTCACTTTTCCAAAAAGTTAAAAGTCTTTTCCCCCCAAAATTTCCCTCCAAATTTTAAAGGTCAAAGTCAAAGAGTCAAAGTTACCTTTCCAAAAAGTGATTTGACTTTTATGACTTGCGATGTGATTTGCGATGCGACTTGCGGCACGTGATTCAAAATCGACGTAACTTCGCAAACACATTCCGAGCTCGGTTTCGATAATTCTGAATTAACGATTTTCTCGATGCCTCGTTAATAAATCCAATTTACTAATCACGTCGCTCGAGAATTAATTCTAAATTAATTCAAGTGCCCGAATTGAAATCTAATTTTAATTCCTAATCGAAATCCAATTTCGTTTAATATATCGAATATATTATTTATCGATTAATTCCAGATTAATCGTTCTCTCTCTTTAAATTGATATTTTATCCTAGATAAAATATCTCCGCAATTAATCCCAGATTAATTTTCTCTCTCTTCGAAATAATCCCAGTTTAATTAAAGTGCGAGTCATACGTCATCGGTGTATCATTGGGAAGCGACCCATGAGATCTCCGGATATGTTGGCAGTAAATTCGGTTATCGGACTATCCGAACACGTACGTACCAAGTACTACGTTTTACCGATTCACAAGACAAGGTTGGCTTCTAGAAAAGCGCCATGCCTACCCAATTCTCCGGAAATATCCTTACAGGAATATATTGATCTGTATCAGGCGTAGTATACATCGTATAGTGCATATCGATCTAGTATCGGATGGTCACGTGCTAGGCCTGGGGCTGGAGCTGTGTCTGCCCCGTACGAAGCACATGTCGGATGTCTGGTAACTAGTCTCTATAATCGGATATACATGACCTAGTCATAATATCACGATGGCCGCGCAGCACTTAAGATCACTAATACCGTATCCTACGTGACATCATCTCCACTATGACTGGAGTGATACTTTCGTCTTGACATCACACCCAATACTCTACGATTCTCAATATACCCAGTATTGGCGTACACGGAACCGGTTAAAGCCCTGGACGACCTCAACCAAAGTATATTGATTGTCATAAGTATTAGCGGTGCAAGTCTCAGGTTAAGACCAAATACACCGACCCTGATGTCGGACTCCCATAGACACATAGTCAAACTACCAATGGGATTCTGAGGGGTCTATCCAGATCGAAGCTGTTTCCGTACCATCGGTGAAACACAACCTCCTACCGCACTTGCATAAGTATCCAATACTTAAATATATGAGAACTATGCCTGTTTTGCCCTCACAACGTGCACAAGTGCAATACTAGTCTTTTACGCATTACCGATGTCCAATCTCGATAATACTCTGACTAGGGATATTTAATGATTAATCCTTTGTGGACTGATACTGTCTCATATCATTCTCAATCCAGGAACTAATCATAGGGACCTCCTATCATTTATATATCTAAGGTGATCTAATCACAAATGATAAGATAGCAATCTCCTTTGTCACATAGTTAATTTGTACAACAACACCATGATCTGTACAAATAGTGACGCTATGGGTCATAATTGTCCAACATATATAATCTGTATCAGGCGTAGTATGCGTAGTATAGCGTATTTTGATCCAGTATCTGATGTCACGTGCTAGGCCTGGGGCTGGAATTGTGTCTGCCTCGTACGAAGCACATATCGGATCTCTGGTAACTAGTCTCTATAATCGGATAAACATGACCTAGTCATATTATACCGATAGCTGCAGCATATAAGAGCACCAGTTTCGTATCCTACGTGACCATCATCTCCATATGACTGAAGTGATACTTCCATCTTTACATCGCACCCAATACACTACGATTCTCAATATACCCAGAAGAGGCGTACACATAACCTGTTAAAGCCGTGGATGACCAGAACCAAAGTATATTGATTATCAAAAGTATTAGCGATGCAAGTCTCAGGTTAAGACCAAATACACCTACCCTGATTCAGACTTCCATAGACACATAGTCATACTACCAATGGAATTCTGAGGGGTCTATCCAGAGCGAAGCTGTTTCCGTACCATCGGTAAACACAACCTCCTATTACACTTGCATGAGTATCCAATACCCAAATATATAAGAAATATGCCGTCATGCTCCCACAATGCGCACAAGCGCAATACTAGTCTATTCCGTATTATCGATGTCCAATCTTGATAATACTATGACTAGGGATGTTTTAATGATTAAACCATCATGGATTGATAATGTCTCATATCTTATCAATCCGGAACTAATCATATGGATTTTTATCATTTAAGTATCTTGGTAATCCAATTACAAATGATAAAAGAGCAATTTCCTTTGTCACATAGTTAATTTGTACAACAACACCATGTTTTGTACAAATAGTGATGCTATATGTCATAATTTTCCAACAATCTCCCACTTGGCCTATAGCCAATCACTCAAGTGTCCTACACTTGAACTATGTACGGGTCGCTCAAACTTCTGCTGAGAAACTGTTTTCGTCAGCGGATTTGCAATATTATCATCTAATGCGATTTATTCGATCATCACATCGCCACGATGTATGATCCGAACGAATCAGATGAATAGTTGAAGTATATACTTGGATCATTGATGAGACCATTAATTATTTAGCCTGCGCTGTAGCCTAGCTCAGCTGCTAACAGAACTGCTCCTAATCTCATTAGGATTATTATAGATCCAAATGGCTTCTATTGGTGCCTCAGCTGCAGCAATATTCCACTTTTGTTGTTTATTCGGCAACAGAATCTTGCTTGGAAGATTTCCAGCTCACTGTTCCGTTATTCAAACTATGTAGTACCGCTATTACGACTTATAGTCTTTTTATCGATTTGAAACTTGCAGTAGTGAACCCAGTCACTTCAAGTTCTCATTCTCCATAATTTAAGAAAGCATCCTTAGTTCATCTAAGATACTTAAGGATGTTCTTAATATCAATCCAGTGACTATCACTTGGATTGGCTTTATTGTGACTCCATATGCTCAAAGCATATGAGACACCAGGTCGCGTACATTTCTTTCAATGTACGAGTTCTCAGAGAGTGCCAACAACTTTTAGATCTATCCCAGTAGATCCTTATTCCTAGAATAAAGATTGTCTCTACCAAGAATTCTACAGAGAATTTTCATGAAAGCCAAGCTTTCACCAATTTTATTATAGGAATGTCATTTCCAAGAAATTCTATATCATCATTTTATAGGAAAATCATTGTCAGTGCGCTCCCACTAACCTCCTTATATACACAAGAATTATATTTGTTTTGAATTAAATCATACACCATTATGATTACATCAAAACATCAGTTCCAAGAACACAATGCTTGCTTCAATCCATAAATGGATCTAATTAACTTGCAAACCTTGTTTGCTTGTTTGGGTACAATAAAACCGTCAGGATGTTGTAAACATCCTCCAAAAGGTTTCCGTTTAAGGAAAGCGATTTTGACGTTCAACTGCAATATTTCATAAATGAAACATGCAGCAACAGCAAGCATTATCCAAATTGATTTTAACCATGGCAACGAGTAAAAGGTTTCGTCGTAATTGACACAATGTTGATAACGATACCTTTTCGCTACAAGCCTAGCTTTGTATGTTGGTATGTTTCCATCCACGTATGTCTTCCTTGAAGACTTATATAGTACCAATAGGCATAATGCCTTCCGGTACATCAACCAGTGTCCAAACTCGGTTGGTATACATGGAATCCATTTCGGACATCATGGCACTTTGCCATAATAGGGAGTCGATACCTTATATCACTTCCTCATACTTGGTCAGTTTGTCTTCCTCAATAAGATTAACATCTACTTGAGGTGAGATCAGAAACCCATACATCCCAAGTTTTTTTCTAACTCTCTCTGACTTACGTGGTTCTTGTGTATTCGAAGATTATTAGTATAGTTTCATCCCTGATGAACTATTTGTGTTCCGTTAAGGAATCGGTGCCTTGAATAGTATTACTCCGATTTTCATCGAGTTTTACTTTCCTCCCACTTACCACTGTATATTGGCATTCCTCTTAGGAAAGCCGCATGGTGAGCAACAATTAAATTGTTCTCTTGTGAGTTGTATAAGTACTATATTTTGGTTACCCTAGGATAACCTATAAATTAAGCACTTATCCGATTTGGGTTCTAGTTTTGTATCATCCAAACATATGCCTAGCATTCCCAAATCATCAGGAATGAAAAAACACTGTTTCTTTCCTGTTCATATCTAATATGATGTCCGTCTAACAGATTTTCATGGAACCTTATTCAAAATAAGTTTTGCACTGTTTAATGCATATCCCTAGAAGGAAAATGGTAGCTCAAAGCGACTCATAATTAACCTTATCATGTCCAAAAAAATTCGGTTTCTCCGTTTGGATACACCGACAAATTGAGGTG
The DNA here is from genome assembly GCA_019454045.1 of Zanthoxylum bungeanum. Taxonomy (NCBI): domain Eukaryota; kingdom Viridiplantae; phylum Streptophyta; class Magnoliopsida; order Sapindales; family Rutaceae; genus Zanthoxylum; species Zanthoxylum bungeanum. The sequence continues at coordinate 12,672 of SKCR01020946.1, forward strand.
TTCCGGGAGGAGTCCACTGTGAAAGAATACTATACTCTTTCAGGTATTCGAGAAACTTATTGCTTAAGTATTTTCCATCACAGTCCAATCGTGATGTATTAATACTCTTTCCGATCTGTCTGTCTACTTCGTGTCGAAACTCTTTGAATTTATCAAAAGTTTCCGATTCGTGTTTCAAAAGAAACACATAACCATAACGTGATGCCACATCCTTAAAGGTTACGAAGTATTCATATCCACCTCTAGCCTAGCTAGACATGGGCCCACTTACGTCACTATGAACGAGGGCTAACAGATCGGTGGCACTTACACTTTTACCAAGTAAAAGGTATTTTAGGCACTTTACCTAATAAACTAGATTCGTAGACTTTATTTGAATAGAATCAAATTCGTCCGAGTATCCACTCTTCGAAAGTGTGGATATATGAGTCTTGTTTAATGTCTCCCAGACAACAATGCCACAAATAAGTCTCATTTGATTAATTCAGTTTGAGCGATTTGTTTGTCATGTTATATGTTTGAGATTCATTTATATTCAAATTATAAATATGTTATTCACATCTAATGTGTTTATCTCAATATCAACTTTATAAAATAAAATACTTTAGTGTTCTAGAATATAAAGGTATACCCGCAATGATTTATACTCTGATATAGAGATAATGTTTCTAGTCAAACTAGGTACATTATAACAGTTTCCTAATTTAAGTACATACCCAAAGGGTAGTTCCTAAACTTAGGTTTGTACGGTTAAAACAGCGACTCCCATCCCATTTCCAACTCACAGATTAATCTCGACTGAAGTCAGTATCCTGCTAATCAGCAGATTCCGCACATCAGTACATATCTTATTTACCACATCTAGTATCAAAAATCCAATTTTGAAACTAATAGCGAACATGTTTATGACAAATATACTTAAAGCCGGAGCCTTGCCCGTCTTCTCTTCCTTCACATCTGCCTTATCCATACGGCAGTCACGATTCCAGTGACCCCGTTTGCCACAGTTTAGGCAGACATCTTGAGATATGTCATTTGTCTTCCTAGAAGACTTGTGATGATTTTGCCTTTGCCCTTTTTAGAAGCTCTAGCTTTGCCTCCTAGAGCATAGCCATCAACTCTCCAAGAGTTTACTCTTGGTTCATAATGAACCTGCCCCAGCTTTTGGGTAGAGACTATAAGATCAAATCTTTGATGGTCTCGGCCACGTAGGTAATGCCCAGCTAACCTAGCTGATCGATGCCAGCAATCATCTGCGACACCTAGTGCTCGACAGATGTACCCTCTGACATACACGAGCTAAAGAGCTTATTTTTCAATTTGTACTTCTAAGATCTAAGAATAGATCTATGAAGATCTTTAATTTCATCATCATTGTACAATGATCTAATCCTTAATTTTGACGACGGAATTAAAGTGTCATTGCAACAAGCATAAATGATTGAGCAGTAAAGTTATTATTATATGAATCTTCCAAAGATCATGTTCTACTATTTGCTCAACTCTGAGTCCAGGCCCAAGAGTTTCTCTATCAAATAGAGTAACTTCTTAGTTCTCAGGACTATCCTGAGGTTCTATTCCCAATCTGAAAATTAAAGCCGTTTAATAACATTTTCTCACAGGATTATAATTTAAATGCTAATCTTTCAATTATCTTGATTGCTATAGTCTAACTATCCAATCAACGATTTCAGGTACTATTGAATATAATGATTACTATAGTCTAACTATATAATCAACTATAATTTAATTGGTTAAATTCAAATATATTGATTACTATAATCCAATTATATAATCAACTTTAATTTGAAGTAGTTTGAACACAGTCGAACTGTTTAATTAAAACAACGATTAAATATTAGTCCAACTAACAAATATTTAAATAAAGACGAAAAATTGAAATGAGCGCGTATTGGCAAGTATCTAAATGAAATTACAAATTTCATACTTGCCTCCCACTATTTTTCGGCGAGCCTCTAACCCTCTGTTGAGTACTCAAAAAACCTAGTTTCCTAATGGGCTAGGATCCCGTTAAATAACACACAACCTTGACTTTGGCCAACAAGTTGTATGATATTTAACTAGGTAAATCCCTAAGATCAATTGGATCTCATCCAATTCCTAGATCCAGTAGGTGGACATCCAAGTCCGAAATATATATCTAATATATGCCAATATATCCGATATATTCCATAACCTTTTTCCTCTGAATCAATTAAGCCTTGGCTTTGGCACAACAAACTTAATGATTCCAGTTAAGCGGGAACCATTGACCTTGGAAAGCTTCGTAATCGATGTCGATGGACAAGATGTGATCTTGACTTTGGCCAAAAAATCACAACTTGGACAAGACATGCGATATGTAACAAAGCCTTCATGATTCAAACACATCTGCGATGGACAAAGATCTTGACTTTGGCCAACAAACTAGTGCCAATCTTGGATCTTGAGAATGAATCATTCAATGGAAGGAAAAATGCTTAATATTTGTTGAGGGTTTTTTCACTTAATTGGCAACCAATTAATTATCTTTGATTAGGTCTCATCATACACCCTTAAAAGTGCATTCTAAAAGCATAATAAGACGCGATAAATAAATTAATAATGATATGCGGATGGATATTAAAAACAACTTGTTCCTAGAAAAAATCTCTCCATTTCCTCTCTCCCGCTAGCACAAATCTTACTTTTACCCAATTACATAACACTTCTAAAGAAACCTCATTTACATTGAGGGGAATAGTTAAGAAAAGAAATACAAAGAGTCAATAGGTAATAGGCTGGACACGCAGGTCTAATTTAATAAATTCTAAATTTATTACAACAATTTCCAAAATTGCCCTCACCCATCTAATATCCATCTGATATACATTATTCATACATCACATTCATGTATTCATACAAAGCATGTTATCAATCAATCTAATCCAATTAATTAATCTGAAATTAATGACCATCCAATTTTCAAACAACGATTTGATTTGTGTGAGTCAAACTCGCTTTAAGAATAAGTACTCAAAGTACGAATTCTTGAATTATATCAAACTACAATATTAAATCCAATTTAATTTGTATTCAGTACTAATTCTATATTTAATTCCAAATTAACTAATTAAACTTTTTAATGTGCCTTTACGACTTAGATTCTAAATCTAATCTTTACGGGTCTCAAAGCCCAATTAACATCCAATGTCAATTTAATTAAAGTCCAATGGGCTTTCAATTAATTTATAAGGCATGGAATTTGGCAACCAAAGCCCAATAAGGAATCACCCTTTTGCCAAAAATCAATTTAGACCCATTAGGCCAATTAAAATTTTAAAGGCCCATTTAATCATATTTGGACTTTATGGAAATGGTTTTAGGCCCAATTGGATCCAACCAATTAACCTAAACCAAAATTGGCCCAACCAAGCTCATTAAGCCCAAATACAACTTTATAAGCCCAATTCTAAATTTAGCCCAATTAATTTAATCACAATATTCCAACTATCACAATTAAATCAATTAAAGTGTACAACCATAATTAATTATTCAAATTAACATTTCCAAAATACCAATTTACATAATTAATCATGCTAATCATCATCAACACATGTCCAACATTATTGAATCAAAAAATCATCTCATTTCATGGTATACATGTCACGACAATTAGAGGGATTTTAAATCTGATTTCGATTTTAATCCAATTAAATCATAAATCAATTTATCCCGTGTCTTTCAACTCATCCAATGATCAAAAAACAAAATTACCATGACTTTAGGGCATACTCAAACTTTCGGCCAAGCCAAACATTTGGGGAAAAATAATCCAATTTAATTTTCATCAAATTGATCATGCATAACTCTAAGTTTTCATCATTCAAGCATATTCAAACAAACAATTTCATCAAATCATGCTCAAATCAATTTTACCCAAATTTAAAGTTAAGAACCCTAATTCCAATTTCATGTTTAACCATGGCTCTGATACCATTGTTGGGTTTTCTAGGTCAAACCAAGATCATATTAAACGATGAAAAGTGCGAATACAACAAAGTAAAGTTGCGGAAATAATCACTTTAATCGGCTTTGCGATGCGTTGAACACAAAAAATTTCTTCATGAGACGTTCGGCCAAGTTCCTCCATGGTTGTCCTCCAAGCTCCAAGCTTTGATTTGAGATTCCATGCTCATGAATGGGTTTCTCTGTCACCTTTGTAAGACTCATTTGAGTGTGCTAGCACTTGGAAATTTTGCCATAAAATTTCCTTAAAGCTTCTTGTTGTTCTCGGCCAAGCCAAGAAATTTGAGAGAAAATGGCACCTTGTACCGTGAGTTGGAGAGGGAGAGAAGGAGATGATGAAGTTGTTTTGTGTATTTTTAGATTTCGAAATCTAATACCATTTTTTTTTTTACAAATTCAAAATTTGGTACAAGACTTTAAAGTCTTCAACAACTCCCATCAATCACAAAAGTGACATGCATCACATCACTCAAATTTCATGTGACTTCCATCATAAGAATGACTAATGATGTGACGCGTGATGTGACTTGTGGGCCCCACTTGATTCGAAATGTGAGTGGGCCCGCAAATACTCCCGGGCTCGAGTTCGCTAATTCTGAATTAATGAATTTTTCGTTGCGACGTAATTAAATCAAATTTAATTAAATAATTATGCCTAGCAAAATTACTATTCACGTCGCTAGCGAATTAATTCTAAATTAACTCATTCGCCCGAATTAAAATCTAATTTTAATTCCGCGTTGAAATGTAATTTCGTATAATATATCGAATATAATATTTTATCGATTAATTCCAAATTAATTGTTCTCTCTTTTCAAATAATATTTTATCCCAGATAAAATATCTCCGTAATTAATCCTAGATTAATTTTCTTTCTCTTATAATTAATCCCAGATTAATTATGTGCGAGTCATACTTCATCGGTGAATCTTCGGGAAGCGACCCATTAGATCCATGGATATGTTGGCAGTAAATCTGGTCGTCGGACTATCCGAACACGTACGTACCTAGTACTACGTTTTTACCGATTTACAAGACATGATTGGCTTCTAGCAAAGCATCGTGCCTACCTAATTCTCCAGAAATATTCTTAAAGGAATATATCATCTGTATCAGGCGTAGTATACGTAGTATAGCATATTTCGATCCAGTATCGGATGTCATGTGCTAGGCCTGGGGCTGGAATTGTGTATGCCCCGTACGAAGCACATATCGGATCTCTGGTAACTAGTCTCTATAATCGGAAAAACATGACCTAGTCATATTATCCCGATAGCTGCAGCATATAAGAGCACCAGTTCCGTATCCTACGTGACTATCATCTCTATATGACTGAAGTGATACTTCCATCTTGAAATCACACCCAATACACTATGATTCTCAATATACCCAGAAGAGGAGTACACAGAACCTGTTAAAGCCTTGGACGACCAAAACCAAAGTATATTGATTGTCGTAAGTATTAGCGATGCAAGTCTCAAGTTAAGACCAAATACACCTACCCTGATTCGGACTTCCATAGACACATAGTCATACTACCAATGGACTTCCGAGGGGTCTATCCAGAGCGAAGCTATTTCCTTACCATCGGTAAACACAACCTCCTATTACACTTGCATGAGTATTCAATACCCAAAAATATGAGAACTATGTTGTTATGCTCCCACAACGCGCACAAGCGCAATACTAATCTATTCCACATTATCGATGTCCAATCTCGATAATACTATGACTAGGGATGTTTTAATGATTAAACCTTTATGGATTGATACTGTCTCATATCTTATCAATCCGGAACTAATCATATGGACTTTTATCATTTATGTATCTTGGTAATCCAATTACAAATGATAAAAGAGCAATTTCATTTGTCACATAGTTAATTTGTACAACAACACCATGTTATGTACAAATAGTGATGCTATGGGTCATAATTGTCCAACACAAGGTCTTTCATTTCTTAAGATAAACTCTCATTGACGTCTTACGGTTATCTATTTCTGTGCTGGTGGAGACTAGGGCAAAAATCTTATGTTTTGATGAGTTTCGGTATCCTTGTTCTGGTACTCTAGGTCCTGGTGGAGTCTATTTCTCGTGTAAGGTAGGTATGAGCTAGCCTCCATCAGGAAAGCTTCCTTGACTGGCATCACGGAGGAGTGAGGATCTGGGTGGGTCGGGGCCTTATTTATTTGATTTCTTAGTTTGGGCGACTAATCATTTTTTTAAGTCATTTATCATATTTGCCTGCGGGCCTGGGTTGGGGAATCTAGAATCTCTAAATCCTTATGGCATCTCACATCCATTAGAAGTTCCCACGACTAACCTTAATTTTTTTGCTTCTTCTGTCTTATAGTTGTCCTTGGTTATTCGGAGAACTCACTATCTATACGAGGTGTTCAAGAGATGTTGGATATGCTTGGAATAATTTTCCGAGGAGAGAAGAGATCTTACGAAAACGAAAGAAAACTTACTTAGGTCGACTAGGTATTTTGCTCTTTTTCAGGCTTGTTCCCTTTTTCTTACTACCATAGGTTTTAGTATTTCCTTATCTATTTGCTTTTGTTCCTCTATCTCTATTTTCTTCTGATTGCTTAAATATCTACATTCTATCTTGTACCTCTCTTTCTAACTTTTCTTTCTCTTTCTATTTTCTTGGGTGGGTACTCTTGGAACTTTATTATCTCTTTCTGTCTCTTTATCTTTCTGTGTCTCTGGCTGTCTAAACATCTATACACGTTTTCCTCATTTCTTATAGCTTTTTTCCCTCTCCCTTAAGTAACTATTCTTAGTATTTGTATTTTCTAGTTTTATGGCTTAACCTGATCTTTACAGATAATTCCGAGTAATCAAGGAATGATTTGTAACTATAGAATTAGGGTTACTTATTGGGAAGCAACTGAAGTAGCCTTGGGGATGCATACTAACCTGTCTATGAAACATGAGGAAGTACTCGAGGATCGGAAACTGGTGCGATAGTGCCTTGCATACTAGTACCCCGAGCATACTACATATACAAGACCCCAACACTCTGCCCACTGCAGTCACTGACTCCCTAGACCATGCTCTAATACCATCTTTGCAACATCCCAGATCTATAGACTACACTATTTCTCTTTTCTCAATCAAACACTTATTTATCGAACCAATGCCCAAACTCGACAACATGGAAAACAAATTAATTACTAATAACTGTATACTTACAAACACTTGTTTTTACAATGACTACACATAACCCAAATACTAATACATGACTTTTATTTAACTCAGACTGGACTCTCACTCTCTCTCTGACTTGAACTGGTGGACTCTATATCCTAGTTACTGTGTCAGTATTCGTCCTCCTGATTTCGTCCTCCGAGAACACCTACAAAACTAGAAAAATAGGAGTGGGGGTTAGACCGTTGTACGATCTAAGTGAGTGGATGAGAAATTAAAAGACGGTTATAAAATATTTGGTTCTAAAACCGAAAATCCACGAAATAGCTTCATAAGAAAACTATTTTGCTGTCTGAAAACTCTGAGCTTTTTTCTAAAAAATAGATCTCGTAGTCTGACTTTTTCTATAAAGATTAACTCAAATTCACATTGAAAATCTGGTTCTAAAAACTTGTATCTGAAAAACTATTTTTCTGGAAATCAGATCTCTGAAAACTGATCTGTTTCTAAAAAACTTGACGTATGGGGGCGTTACGTATCGCCGTCCCCCCATAAGACTAACTAGAGCCATGAGTGCAAACCCATGACTTTCGGGAGTTACATATCGGCGTCCCCCAAATCATGTCATCACTGTCCCTGAAACTACTGGTCTTGGGGCGTTACGTATCGCCGTCCCCCAAGCCACTGAACTAGAATTTGGGGTGCGAATCTATGCTACCCTCCAAGCTCTGAAACTAGGATCGAAGGGCATCTGTCATCCCTAGTCCTGAACTAGGATCTTGGGGCGTTACGTACCGCCGTCCCCCCAGTCCTCTACAAGTGCACATGTGATGTCCGTTAATTCCATAACTGAATAAAGTTACATATTGAGGTGGGTTTTCCCCATGCCTCGAAAAACCATAAAACTCATATTCTGAAAATATTTTCTTCTCAAATATAACTTAAATCCTAAACTTTTATGAAATAACTGTAATAAAATGATCTAACGCCATAAAGCGTAAAAGTAAGTCTCTTACAAAAATAAAAAAATGATGTTAATTTAAAAGAGTAGCGTCCACTCTCTGATTGGAATCTGGCTGGTGCTATATCGCTTTGTCGATAGAAAGTGCAATTCCTGCAATGGTCTATAAATATTAACTCGATTAGGCTACAAACCATGAGATGGATTTTGGAATTAGGCTAAACTTTCTGAATTCAAGTTCGTGGTATCGTCACTTAGTATATCATGCTTGGAATAAGATGACATGTATGAATACGAACTAATACGAGATCTTAAAGGTGGTCTCTAACACGCTGGGGTGGAACTAGAATGAATTAAAAACTAACATGGAAATATTTTGATCTCGTGTCGCGACGCAAGGTGTTGCACGTCACTACGTAAATGTTCGAGAACAACCCTAAATTTTCTTCTACCCATCGCGATTCTAAACCCTTTTTGCGTCGCGACGCAAACCTGATGTTTTGACCTCGCATCGCGACGCTATATGTTGCGCGTTGCGACGTAAATAATCCAAAAAATGCTCTAAATTTTCCACTACGCGTCACGACGCTAAACCTTTTGGCGTCGCAACACGAACCTAATTTCTAGGTTTCTACATTTGCTTCTTCAAGCATATATCTTCCCAAATGTATCCCCAAAACTTCTATATCAATTCTATTACATAAAACATTCCATTGAACCTCAATAAACACTCACAACACTATCAATACCAACTAATATTCAATCCATTAACTTTACTAAATTTTCCCTCAAAGTTTAACAAGTTGGGGGTTTCCCAAATCACCATTTTTAGCACAACAACCACTCAATCATCATCATACTTAAGTTCAAACACACCAAAATTATATAATCATTAAAACTTAAAGTGTTTAAATTTGGGTCATGGTTTTCTTACCTTCTTCTTATGCTTGTTTAAAATTGGGTTGAATGTTTCTTCTTACTTCTTTTTGCTTCTTCTTTTTTCATTTCAAAACTTGGAGGTTGAAACCCTTTTTCTTTTTCTCTTTCTTTCTTCTTCTTCTTCTTCTTCTTTCTTTCTTCTTCTTCCTTCTTCTTTTCTCTTCTCCTTCTTCTTCTTCTTATCCTTCTTTTGCTTCAATTTTTCTCTTTCTTATCTCCTTATAATTTTGTGAATTTATGAATTGGTGAATAGTAATCTCCTTATACAATAGGGTTTTTTGGATAATTGGATAAATTGAGAAAAGTGTGGAAATGTGTAGAAAGATTGAGATTCTTCCAATTGAGTCCGAAATTATTATTCATCTGAATTTTGACTTATGTTTTTGACCTATTTCCAGTCTGAATTTGGAAAAATATTCAACGCGGAAGTTATAGATCTCGATATCATCCTTCCAACGGTATAAATTTATAAAAATCTAAGTTCATATGAGAAAGTTATGTCCCAAATACTATGGGCTGTCCAGAGTGGTACATTATACAGTCTCATATCGAAACTTCGGGGAATTAACCGATCATCCCCAAAGTCATTCCATGAGTGTATTTGTGCCCGAACTTAATTTATATTATGTTATCTTCATCCCATAACACCTCAGTACTACAACATAACAGTTGAAGAGACTACCAGTCGTTACAAATTTTCACCCCCTTAAATAGGATTCGTCCTCGAATCCTCTTTAAACTTGGGATCTTATAATATATCACAGGGTTTATGGGTTCCTTAAAACCACCAGTGTAAATTGACTACATACCCATCTCCTATTCATCCACTATATAATATCATTCCCCAACGATTATCGTTCCTCTAGTCATACTCGGGTAAACTACTTCAGAGTTCGTGGCTTCAGTGATTATTCCTTAAGTTCTTTACTAAAAGGTACTACCTCATTCTCGTCTCATACGATCTTTGCTCAGTATTCGTGGCTACCTCATATCTGGACTTCTAGTTGTGCTCAACATTCTTTATCTTCAAGGAAATCTCTTTCTCTAGATCTTTAGTTATGCTTATCAATTATCCAACTCGATCAGGTTCTTCTTAATTAGTACTTTTGACTCTTACTAGAAATACTGGTGTCTTACGATTAGGCTTCCCATGTTCCCTTTCCGGAATCAAGAGGTTTACAGAGGGATCCTTGTTGTTACTAGCAATGCTTGCACTCGAAACTACCTTTGCCCCACTTGTTCAACTTAATCTTAATATTCTTTCTCATATCTTAAGTACTGAACTCTCTATATCCTCATTGCCAAACTTCAATTGCTTATGAGCTTCTTTCTTCAAATTCTAATATCTCTACTTATCTTATGGGGGCCTAGGGCTTCCTGGCTTATTGATGTGGTTTATTGGTAGTTTGCTAGTGGTATTACTCAATTGGCTAAAGATTGAAGCTTACTTGTATGACTAAAGTTCATACTCTTTTCGTATTTTGCTTCAATTATTGTTATAAATATGGTTGTTCTTCCTTCTCACCAACTTGTTTTGCAAACCTAGTTATATGCTAGGATACTCTCTCTTTATGGTTTACCACATTTTAGTAAATTTATTTTCTCGGTTTTGTACTATACTTCTGCCAAACCACCCATTCATGTAGCTAAGGCTATCCCCAAACTCGTGGTGGTTTGGTCAACTTAGACTAGGGTTGGGTAAAACATATAGATTACGTGAACTAAAACGTATTGGGTCTTTGGTTTCTTTCAAATACTAAGAATCCTTAATGCTTACTTAGTATCCTCTCTTACTATTGTTGTAATTTGCCAGTTTCACTTCAAAACCTTTTACTTGCTGGCCTTTTTGTCTTTTCTCGTGCTCTGTTTTGTGCCTGAAACTTCTGTGATCTACATCTTTGTCTCTTTATCCGAATCATATTACCTTTCACATGTTCCAAATCATGTTTAACATTGTTCTCCTACATCCTTGTCACAGTTTAACTAGTACTCATCTCTTCATTGCTTCATCTAATTACTTCTCATCTATATCTCTCACTTAGAGCTATTTTTTTCTATTATGTTCTGGTAATGTATCTAAAGGTTTGATGTTTTGGTATCTTCCTTCTAAACATTCTCTTACTTCTGGGACTATCTTGAGGCAACCTTCAAGGTCCTCTAAGGATGGTTGGGATGGTGGGAACTTAGCCTGAGGCCTTTCTATTTATGGTGATCTGGTCGCACATACTGTTTATCTATGAGCATGGGACTCTCGTATATACATATATACCTTATGTCTATTCCTCCACTAGGGCACTACTGCTAAAAATTCCCTATTTCACTTTCTTTAACTTACTTCTGATCATTTCCAACTATCGAACACTCTACCCCTTCTGCGAAATTCCTCTATAGTCACATTCTCTAAAAAAATTTCTCGTGTCGCCTCTGCACTCCTTCCTATTTTGTGTCTGTTGTTAAACCTTCTGAAGTCATTACCTTTTTTCTCAAAGTGCTGCTATACACTCTTTATTATTTCTCTTTAATAAGTTTACTCTGCTGCATAGATTTCTTTCCCATCATTGTTCCTTAAACCCTTACACCTTTACTTTTCTGAAAATTCTATCGATTTCAATTGCTTAAGGCCTCTTCTACTGAATTCTTTTGGTTTAAGTATCTCTCTTATCTAGTTCTACTTTCTCAATAATGTGAGACTCTTATGAGTCATTTACTATACTCTTGAGAGTCGCTCTTCTTGGTCCCTTCATACTCCTAAGTCTTTACTTCTTTAAGGGTTCCTTAATTCAATGATAGCTTTTAGATTTAGTTTAACTTATTGTAGCTTCAAACTATTCTATTTCATGCTTCTTATATATGTTTCATTTGGGCTTATCGATTGGCTATCTAACCCTCTCGCTATTCATCGAATCTATCCATTGCTCTACTTTACTAGTTCTTCTATTTACTGGGCTCTAAGTTGAAGGGTGGGCATATGCTCAATGGCTTGGTTAGAGTCTTTACTCATTCTTGCTATCTCCAAGCTACATTACCCATGTCTCTATACGTACTGAATCTTCTTGACACTTCTATTTTCGTTCTTACTGTTTTTAGATCCTATCTCTTTGGCTCTACGTCATGCTACTGATGCTAGTGGTGATTCGTTCTTCTAACTACTTCCTAATCTATGATCTCTACTCTCTACTATAAGTCGCAGCTATGGCAATTTGTTCTACTGTCCATACTAATACTTTTATCACTCCTAAATATCTATAATTTTTTTGTGGGTCTATTCTTTTGTACTTCCATGATTTTGTCTTGGCCTTGGGCTGCTCTGTTGGTTCCGCTGAGTTTAATCTATTCGGTGGACTTCTACTAGTAATGTAAACCTTATGCAGTCATGTCTAGATCTGTAGGCTATACCAAGTTCTTTTCTTTACATCCTTACAAACTTCCTTATTCTTTTTTCCTGGTTAATCTGGCCTCCAAGGCCTTTCATTTCTTAAGATAAACTCTCATCGGTGTCTTATGGTCACCTATATCTGTGCTGGTGGAGACTAGGGCAAACATCTTGTGTTTTGATGAGTTTCGGTATCCTTGTTATGGTACTCCGTGTCCATGACTTGTTGGACAATTATGACCAAAAGCATCACTATTTGTACAGAACATGGTGTTATTGTACAAATTAACTATGTGATAAAGGAAATTACTCTTTTATCATTTGTAATTAGATTACCAAGATACATAAATGATAAAAGTCCATCGATAATGCGGAATAGACTCGTATTGCACTTGTGCGCGTTGTGGGAGCATAACGGTATAGTTCTCATATATTTAAGTATTGGATACTTATGCAAGTGTGATAGGAGGTTGTGTTTACCGATGGTACGGAAACAGCTTCGCTCTAGATAGACCCTTCGGAATTCCATTGGTAGTATGACTATGTGTCTATGGAAGTCCGAATCAGGGTAGGTGTATTTGGTCTTAACCTGAGACTTGCATCGCTAATACTTGCGACAATCAATATACTTTGGTTTTGGTCGTCCAGGGCTTTAACAGGTTCTGTGTATGCCTCTTCTGGGTATACTGAGAATCATAGTGTATTGGGTGTGATGTCAAGATGGAAGTATCACTCCAGTCATATGGAGATGATGATCACACAGGATACGGAACTAGTACTCTTTAGTACTGCAGTCATCGGGATAATATGACTAGGTCATGTTTATCCAATTATAGAGACTAGTTACCAGAGATCCGATATATGCTTCGTATGGTACGGGGCAAACACAATTCCAGCCACAGGCCTTGCATGTGACATCTGATACTAGATCTTAATACGCAATACTGCGTATACTACGCCTGACACAGATTACATATTCCTTAAAAGAATATTTCTAGAGAATATGGTAGGCACGGTGCTTTGCTAGAAGCCAACCATGTCTTGTAAATCGGTAAGAACGTGGTACTAGATACGCACGTATTCGGATATTCCGATGACCCGATTTACTACTAACATATCCAGTGATCTCATGGGTCGCTTCCCGAAGATTCACCGATGACGTATGACTCGAACATAATTAATCTGGGATTAATTAGAAGAGAGAGAAAATTAATTTAAGATTAATTGCGGAGAGATTTTATCTGGGATAAAATTCAATTTAAAGAGAGAGAACGATTAATTCGGAATTAATCGATAAAAATAATATATTCGATATATTAAACGAAATTAGATTTCGACGCGAAATTAAAATTAGATTTTAATTCGGGCGAACGAATTAATTTAGAATTAATTCGCAAGCGACGTGAATAGTAATTTTGCTAGGCATCATTATTTAATTAAATTTGATTTAATTACGTCGCAACAGAAAATTCGTTAATTTGGAATTAACGAACCCGAGCCCGAAACATGTTTGCGGGCCCACTCGGATTTTGAATTAGAGTGGGGCCCACACACAAATCAAATCACTAGTCAACTTTATCAACTTTTGGTTGATAGAAGTTGGTGGGATTTTTGGTAACTTGTAATTCACACTTTGTCATTTGGAATGACTAATACCAAAAACTTGGATTTGATATATAATAATTTGTTTTTTTGGAAATCAAATAAATTCAACACAAAAATCCATCTCTCTCTCTTCCAATGGCCTAGGGCCGAAACTTCTTCACCATTTTTCTCTCAAATGCCGTGAGGCTAGGGCTCATGGCTTCTTGATTTTGTTTCAAAATCTAAGGTGCTAGCACACACAAGGAGTCTTACAAAGGTGTTAGGGAAACATATCCATGAGTTTGGAATTCAAGGAGATGCTTGGAAGATCAACATACATCAAAGAAAGCTTGGAGCAACAATCATGGAGGCAAAGTTTTGAACTTCTCTTCTACATCCAACCGAGCATTGTAAGTATTTCCCGCTATCGTCTTTGCGTATTCACACATTTCATTTTCTTAGTTGATCTTGGTTTGACCTAGAAAACCCAACAATGGTATCAGAGCCATAATTGAGCATGAAATTGAATTTAGGGTTCTTAAACTTTAATTTGGAATTTTGTGATTTGAGCATGATTTATTCAAATTGGTGATTTGGTTGAGGTTGGATGATGTTAAATTGGATTTATACATTGTTGGAATTGTGAAAATTGATAGGATAAATTTTCCCCAATTTTAGTGTTTTGTTAGTGTTGGTACCCATATTGTGATTTTGAATTGATGAGTACTAGCTCTTGGTGATTTTTGAATTTTAGACAATTGGATGTGTTAAAATGCATGTGATATATTAGTTTGTGATTTAATTGGATTGAAATCAAAATTGATATAAAAGTCCCTAATTGCCGAGAGCCTTGGAAGCATGTTGAAATTAATTTTGCTTCAATTTTTGTTGGACATAAGTTGGTTAATTAAAGCATGATTAATTAGTGTAATTGGTGTTTTGGAAATATTAATTTAACTAATTAATTATGGCTAATACACTTTAATTAATTAAATTGTGAAATTTGGAATATTAGAATTTAATTAATTGGGCTTAATTTGGAATTGGGCTAAAAATGTTGTATTTGGGCTTAATGGGCTTGGTTGGGCCAAGTTTGGTTTAGGATAATTGGTTGGATCCAATTGGGCCTAAAACCATTTCCATAAAGTCCAAATATAATATAATGGGCCTTTAAAATTTTAATTGGGCCTAATGGGCCTAAATTGATTTTTGGCAAATGGTGATTCCTTATTGGGCTTTGGTTGCCAAACTCTATGCCTTATAAATTAATTGAAATCCCATTGGACTTTAATTAAATTGACATTGGATGTTAATTGGGCGTTGAGACCCGTTAAAGTTAGATTTAGAATCTAAGTCGCAAAGGCTCATTAATAAAGTGTAATTATTTAATTTGGAATTAAATAAAGAATTAGTATTGAATACAAATTAAATTGGATTTAATATTGTAGTTTGATGTAATTCAAGAATTCGTACTTTGAGTACTTATTCTTAAACGAGTTGGACTTGTGCAAATCAAATCATTGTTTGAACATTGGATGGTCATTAATCAAAGATTAATTAATTGGATTAGATTGATTGATAACATGCTTTGTGTGAATACATGGATGTGCTGTATGAATAATGTATATCGGATGGATATTAGATGGTGAGGGCAATTTTGGAAATTACTGCAATAAATTTAGAATTTATTAAATTGGACCTGTGTGTCCAGCCTATTACCTCTTGATTCTTTGTATTTCACTTCTCACCTATTCCCCTCAATATAAATGAGGTTTCTTTAGAAGTGTTATGTAATTGGGTAGAAGTATGAATAGTGCTAGCGGAAGAGAGGAAATTGAGAGATTTGTTCTAGGAACAAAATGTTTTAAATATCCATCTGCATATCATTATTAATTTACTTATCGCGTCTTATTATGCTTTTAGAATGCATGCTTAAGGGTGTATGATGAGACCTAATCAAAGATAATTAATTGGTTGCCAATTACGCGAAAAACCCTCAACAAATATTAAGCGTTTTCCTTCCATTGAGTGATTCTCTCTCAAGATCCAAGATTGGAACTGGTTTGTTGGCCAAAGTCAAGACCTTTGTCCATCGCGGATGTGTTTGAATCATGAAGGCTTTGTTCCATATCACATGTCTTGTCCAAGTTGTGAATTGTTGGCCAAAGTCAATATCACTTCTTGTCCATCGACATCGATTACGAAGCTTTCCAAAGTCAATGGGTCCCGCTTAACTGGAATCATTAAGCTTGTTGTGCCAAAGCCAAGGCTTAGTTGATTCAGAGGAAAAAGGTTAGGGAATATATCGGATATATTGGCATATATTAGATATATATTTCGGACTTGGAAGTCCACCAACTAGATCTAGGAATTGGATGAGATCCAATTGATCTTAGAGATCTACCTAGTTAGATATCATACAGTTTGTTGTCCAAAGTCAAGGTTGTATGTTATTTAACGGGATCCTAGCCCACTAGGAAACTAGGTTTCCCGAGTACTCAACAGAGGGTTAGAGGCTCGCCGAAAAATAGTGGGAGGCAAGTATTAAATTTTGAATTTCATTTAGATACTTGCCAATACGCGCTCATTTCATTTTTTTCGTCATTATTTAATATATATTAGTTGGACTAATATTAAATGTTGTTTTAATTGAATAGTTGGACTGTATTCAAACTACTTCAATTTATAGTTGATTATATAATTGGATTACAGTAATCAATATATTTGAATTTAACCAATCAAATTATAGTTGATTATATATTTAGACTATAGTAATCATTATATTCAATAGGACCTGAAATCGTTGATTGGATTGTTAGACTATTGGAATCAAGATAACTGAAAGATTAGCGTTTAGAACATAATCCTGGGAGAAAATGTCTTTAAGCGGCTTAAATTTTCAAATTGGGAATAAAACCTCAGGATAGTCCTGGGATTTTAGAAGTTATTCTATTTGATAGAGAAACATCTCAGGCCTGAGCCCGGAGTTGAGCAAATAGTGGAGCATGGGTTTTGGAAGACTCATGGTGATGATAACTTTAGTGCTCAATCCTTTATGCTTAATGCAATGACACTTTAATTATGTCGTCAAAACTGAGGATTAGATCCTTATACCATGATGTTGAAATCAAAGGATCTTCATATATCTATTCTTAGATCTTAGAAGTACGAATTGCAAAAGAAGCTATTACGCTCGTGTATGTTAGAGGGTACATCTGTCGAGCACTAGATGTCGCAGATGATTGCTGACATCGATCAGCTAGGTTAGGTGGGCATTACCTACGTGGCTGAGACTACCAAAGATTTGATCTTATAGTCTCTACCCGAAAGCTGGGGCATGTTCATTATGAACCAAGAGTAAACTCTTGGAGAGTTAACGGCTATGCTCAAGGAGGCAGAGCCAGAGCTTCTAAAATGGGCAAAGGCAAAATCATCAAAGTCTTCTAGGAAGAAAAATGACATATCCCAAGTTGTCTGCCTAAACTGTGGCAAATGGGGTCACTGGAAGCGTGACTGCCGTGTGGACAAGGCAGTCGTGAAGGAATAGAATACGGGCAAGGCTCTGACTTCAAGTATGTTTGTCATAAACATGTTCACTATTAGTTTCAAAATTGGATTTTTGATACTAGATGTGGTACATAGATATGTACTGATGTGCAGAATCTACTGATAAGCAGGAGACTGACTTCAGATGAGATTGACCTGTGAGTCGAAAACGGGACGTGAGTCGCTGCTTTAACCGTAGAAAACTAAGTTTGGGAACTACCCTTTGGGTATGTACTTAAATTATGGAACTGTTATAATGTACATAGTTTGACTAGAAACATTATCTCTATATCTATGTTTAACCCGTTGCGGGTATACCTTTATATTCTGGAACACTAAGTGTTTTATTTTATAAAGATGATATTGAGATAAGCACATTAGATGTGAATAACATTATTTATATTTTGAATATAAATGAATCTCAAACATTAGCATGATAGACAAATAGCTCAAACTGATTTAATCAGATGAGACTTATTTGTGGCATTGATGTCTGAGACACAGTAACAAGAGTCGTATATCCACACTTTCGAAGAGTGGGTACTAGGACGGATTTGATTCTAATCAAATGAAATCTACGAATCTAGTTAATTAGGCAAAGTGCCTAAGACACCTTTTACTTGGTAAAAGTACAAGTTCCACCGATCTGTTAGCCCTCACTCATAGTGACGAAAGTGGGCCCATGTCTAGTTAGACAAGAGGTGGATATGATGTTGGTTTCTATAATTAGTCCCAAAGAAAGATTAAGCCATAGAAATACAAATAACATACATGCAAAGCTAGAAACATGGCGGAATCATACTTACTAAGCTTTGTGACGAAAATGGTGAAGACAATCCTTGAGTCTTCAAGGTGGAAGTTTCGGCCAAGATGAAGAGGAAGAGAAGCTTCAAGTCTTCAAGTGTTCCAAGCTCCAAGGTTGTTTCCCTATCACCTCTTTTGATCCTTCAATGTGCTAGCAAAATGGAGAAATGAAAATGATTTTTCTGCCTTTGGTTTGAAGCTCACGGCGTGAGCAAATGAGAGGAAGAGGGAGTGTTAGACTTTTCAATTTTCTTTCTCCTTTTGTTTCCAAAACCGTGAGAGACCAAATGAAATGCAATGATAAGATATCAAATACCAAAATGAATTTTTAATTAAAAAACCCTTCAAAAACCGTGAAAGGTTTTCACTCTAAAGGAAAATTCATCATATGCCATCATTATCTCACATGAGAATAGAGACAATGTATCATCCCATAAAGGTGACTAGATACATCCATCATCTATTCGTGTCAAGTAATGAGATATCGCGATGTGATTTGCGGATTCCACCCGTTTCAAAATACGAATGTGTCCGCAAACACTTTCGGGCCCAAATTCGCTAATTCCGAATTAACGAATTTCCGTCGCGACGAGAATTAAATAATTACGCCTAGCGGAATTATTATTCAGATCGCTAACGAATTAATTCCAAATTAATTCGTTTGCCCGAATTAAAATCCGATTTTAATTCCGCGTCGAAATCTAATTTCGTTTAATAATATATCGAATATATTATTTTATCGATTAATTCCAAATTAATCGATCTCTCTTTCTCTCCTAATAAGGCATTTTATCCAAGATAAAGTTTCTCCGTAATTAATCCAAGATTAATAAAGTTCGAATCAAACATCATAGGTGAATCTTCAGGAAGCGACCCAAGAGATCTCCAGATATGTTGGCAGTAAATACGGTCGTTGGATAATCCAAACACGTACGTACCTCTTACTACGTTTTTACCGATTTACAAGACAAGGTTGGCTTCTAGCAAAGCGCCATGCCTACCCAATTCTCCAGAAATATTCTTACTGGAATATTAGATCTTTATCAAGCGTAGTATACCGTAGTATCGCGTACATCGATCCAGTATCGGACGATCACATGTTAGGCCTGGGGCTGGAAATGTGTCTGCCCCGTACGAAACATATATCGGATATCAAACAACTAGTCTCTTTAAATCGGACAATCCTGACCTGGTCATATGTCCCGACGGTTGCAACCTTTTATAGAGTACTAGTTCTGTATCCTGCGTGATCATCATCTCCATATGTCTGAAGTGATACTTCCATCTTGACATCACATCCAGTACACTAAGATTCTCGATAAACCCAGAAGAGGCGTACACAGAACCGGTTAAAGCCCCGAACCACCACAACCAAAGTTTATCGATTGTCGCAAGTACTAGCGATGCAAGTCTCAGGTTAAGACCATATACACCTACCCTGATGCGGCCTCCCATAGACACGCAGACATACTACCAATGGGATTCCGTGGGGTCTGTCCAGAGCGAAGCTGTTTTCCGTACCATCGGTAAAACACAACCTCCTATCGCACTTGCATAAGTATCCAATACTTAAATATATGAGAACTATGCCGTTGTGCCATCACAACTCGCACAAGTGCAATACTAGTCTATTCCACATTATCGATGTCCGATCTCGATAATACTCCGACTAGGGATATTTAATGATTAAACCTTTTATATTGATACTGTCTCATATCCTCTCAATACGGAAACGGAACTAATCATATGGACTTTTGCCATTAATATATTAAAGTAAATAATTTTACAAAACGGCAAAAGGCAATTTCATTATCACATAGTTAATTTTGTACAATAATACAATATCATTTACAAAACAGTGACGCTATGGGTCATAATGTCTAACATATGAACACTTCGTAACCCTTACGGATGTGGCATCGTGTTATGGTTATGTGTTTCTTTTGAAACACAAAGTCAAAACTTTTAGATTTCAACTTTTAAGAGATAGATAGAAGAAAGATAGATACACCGTAAAGTATTAACCGTCATGGTTAGACAGTGTGGAAAATACTTAAGCAATAATTTTCTCGAATATTTGAAAGAATATAGTATTCTTTCATAAAGAACTCCTCTCAGAACACCTCAATTTGATGGTGTGTCTGAACAGAGAACCGACTTTGTTGGACATGGTAAGTTTAATTATGAGTCACTCTGAGCTACCATTTTCATTCTAGGGATACGCATTAAATGGTGCAATACTTATTTTGAATAAGGTTACATGAAAATCCGTTAGACAGGCTTCATATTAGATATGAACAGGAAAGAAACTAGGTTTCTCATTCCTGAAGATTTGGGTATGCTGGCCATATGTTTGGATAATACCAAACTAAAACCCAATCGGATAAGTGCCTAATTTATGGGGTATCCTAGGGAAACCAAAGTATAGTACTTATACAACTCAAAAGAGAACAATGTAATTGTTGTTCTCCAAGCGGTTTTCCTAAGAGGAATACCTATATGCAGTGGTAAGTGGGAGGAAAATAAAACTCGATGAAAATCGGAGTAATACTGTTCCAGGCACCGATTCCTTAATGGAACACAAACAGTTCATCAGGGATGAAACTGTACCACAATCTTCGAATACACAAGAACCATGTAAGCCAGAGAGAGTCAGAAAATAACTTGAGAGGTATGGATTTCTGATCTCACCTCATGTAGATGTCAATCTTGTTGAGGAATACGAACTGGCTACGTATGAGGAAGTGATACAAGGTATCGATTCCCTATTATGGCAAAGTGCCATGATGTCCGAAATGATTTCCATGTATACCAACCAAGTTTGGACACAGGTTGTTGTACCAAAAGGCATTGCGCCTATTGGTACTAAATGAGTCTTCAAGGAAGACATACATGGATGGCAACATACAAACATACAAAGCTAGGCTTGTAGCGAAAAGGTATCGTTATCAACATTATGTCGATTAGGACGAAACCTTTTACCTGTTGCGATGATTAAATCCATTTGGATAATGCTTGCTAATGCTGCATGTTTCATTTATGAATTATGGCAGCTGAACGTCAAAATCGCTTTCCTTAAACGGAAACCTTTTGGAGGATGTTTATCAACATCCTGATGGTTTTGTCATACCTTAACAAGCAAACAAGGTTCGTAAGCTAATTCGATCCTTTTATGGATTGAAGCAAGCATTGCGTTCTTGGAACCAACGTTTCGATGTAATCATAATGGTATATGATTTAATTCAAAATGAAAATGATTTTTGTGTATATAAGGAGGTTAGTGGAAGCGCACTGAAAGTGATTGTCCTAAATAATGATGATATATCATTTCTTGGAAATGACATTCCATAATACAATCGGCGAAAGCTTGGCTTTCATAAAAATTCTCCATAGAATACTTGGGAGAAAAAACCTTTATTCTAGGAATAAGGTGTTGGTTTCTATAATTAGTCCCAAAGAAAGATTAAGCCATAGAAATACAAATAACACATGCAAAGCTAGAACATGGCGGAATCATACTTACTAAGCTTTGTGACGAAAATGGTGAAGACAATCCTTGAGTCTTCAAGGTGGAAGTTTCGGCCAAGATGAAGAGGAAGAGAAGCTTCAAGTCTTCAAGTGTTCCAAACTCCAAGGTTGTTTCCCTATCACCTCTTTTGATCCTTCAATGTGCTAGCAAAATGGAGAAATGAAAATGATTTTTCTGCCTTTGGTTTGAAGCTCACGGCGTGAGCAAAGGAGAGGAAGAGGGAGTGTTAGACTTTTCAATTTCTTTCTCCTTTTTTTCCAAACCGTGAGAGACCAAATGAAATGCAATGATAAGATATCAAATACCAAAATGAATTTTTAATTAAAAAACCCTTCAAAACCGTGAAAGGTTTTCCCTCTAAAGGAAAATTCATCATATGCCATCATTATCTCACATTGAGAATAGAGACAATGTATCATCCCATAAAGGTGACTAGATACATCCATCATCTATTCGTGTCAAGTAATGAGATATCGCGATGTGATTTGCGGATTCCACCCGTTTCAAAATACGAATTTGTCCGCAAACACTTTCGGGCCCAAATTCGCTAATTCCGAATTAACGAATTTCCGTCGCGACGAGAATTAAATAATTACGCCTAGCGGAATTATTATTCAGATCGCTAACGAATTAATTCCAAATTAATTCGTTTGCCCGAATTAAAATCCGATTTTAATTCCGCGTCGAAATCTAATTTCGTTTAATAATATATCGAATATATTATTTTATCGATTAATTCCAAATTAATCGACCTCTCTCTCTCTCCTAATAAGGCATTTTATCCAAGATAAAGTTTCTCCGTAATTAATCCAAGATTAATAAAGTTCGAATCAAACATCATAGGTGAATCTTCAGGAAGCGACCCAAGAGATCTCCGGACATATTGGCAGTAAATACGGTCGTTGGATAATCCAAACACGTACGTACCTCGTACTACGTTTTTACCGATTTACAAGACAAGGTTGGCTTCTAGCAAAGCGCCATGCCTACCCAATTCTCCAGAAATATTCTTACTAGAATATTAGATCTTTATCAAGCGTAGTATACCGTAGTATCGCGTACATCGATCCAGTATCAGACGATCACATGTTAGGCCTGGGGCTGGAAATGTGTCTGCCTCGTACGAAACATATATCGGATATCAAACAACTAGTCTCTTTAAATCGGACAATCCTGACCTGGTCATATTGTCCCGACGGTTGCAACCTTTTATAGAGTACTAGTTCTGTATCCTGCGTGATCATCATCTCCATATGTCTGAAGTGGTACTTCCATCTTGACATCACATCCAGTACACGAAGATTCTCGATAAACCCAGAAGAGGCGTACACAGAACCGGTTAAAGCCCCGAACCACCACAACCAAAGTTTATCGATTGTCGCAAGTACTAGCGATGCAAGTCTCAGGTTAAGAACATATACAGCTACCCTGATGCGGCCTCCCATAGACACGCAGACATACTACCAATGGGATTCCGCGGGGTCTGTCCTGAGCGAAGCTGTTTTCCGTACCATCGGTAAAAGACAACCTCATATCGCACTTGCATAAGTATCCAATACTTAAATATATGAGAACTATGCCGTTGTGCCATCACAACTCGCACAAGTGCAATACTAGTCTATTCCACATTATCGATGTCCGATCTCGATAATACTCCGACTAGGGATATTTAATGATTAAACCTTTTATATTGATACTGTCTCATATCATCTCAATACGGAACTAATCATATGGACTTTTGCCATTAATATATTAAAGTAAATAATTTTACAAAACGGCAAAAGGCAATTTCATTATCACATAGTTAATTTTGTACAATAATACAATATCATTTACAAAACAGTGACGCTATGGGTCATAATGTCTAACATATGAACACTTCGTAACCCTTACGGATGTGGCATCGTGTTATGGTTATGTGTTTCTTTTGAAACACAAGTCAGAAACTTTTAGAATTTCAACTCGAAGTAGATAGACAGACCGGCTAAAGTATTAAACCATCATGGTTAGACAGTGGTGGAAAATACTTAAGCAATAATTTTCTCGAATATTTGAAAGAATATAGTATTCTTTCATAAAGGACTCCTCTCGGAACATCTCAATTTGATGGTGTGTCTGAACAGAGAAACCTAACTTTGTTGGACATGGTAAGGTTAATTATGAGTCACTCTGAGCTACCATTTTCGTTCTAGGGATACGCATTAAATAGTGCAATACTTATTTTGAATAAGGTTACATAAAAATCTGTTAGACAGGCTTCATATTAGATATGAACAGGAAAGAAACTAGGTTTCTCATTCCTGAAGATTTGGGTATGCTGGCCATATGTTTGGTTAATACCAAACTAAAACCCAAATCGGATAAGTGCCTAATTTATGGGTTATCCTAGGGAAACCAAAGTATAGTACTTATACAACTCAAAAGAGAACAATGTAATTGTTGTTCTCCATGCGGTTTTCCTAAGAGGAATACCTATATGCAGTGGTAAGTGGGAGGAAAATAAAACTCGATGAAAATCGGAGTAATACTGTTCCAGGCACCGATTCCTTAATGGAACACAAACAGTTCATCAGGGATGAAACTGTACCACAATCTTCGAATACACAAGAACCATGTAAGCCAGAGAGAGTCAGAAAGCAACCTGAGAGGTATGGATTTCTGATCTCACCTCATGTAGATGTCAATCTTGTTGAGGAATACGAACTGGCTACGTGTGAGGAAGTGATACAAGGTATCGATTCCCTATTATGGCAAAGTGCCATGATGTCCGAAATGGATTCCATGTATACCAACCAAGTTTGGACACTGGTTGTTGTACCAAAAGGCATTGCGCCTATTGGTACTAAATGAGTCTTCAAGGAAGACATACATATATGGCAACATACAAACATACAAAGCTAGGCTTGTAGCGAAAAGGTATCGTTATCAACATTATGTCGATTAGGACGAAACCTTTTACCTGTTGCCATGATTAAATCCATTTGGATAATGCTTGCTAATGCTGCATGTTTCATTTATGAAATATGGCAGCTGA
The DNA here is from genome assembly GCA_019454045.1 of Zanthoxylum bungeanum. NCBI lineage: Eukaryota > Viridiplantae > Streptophyta > Magnoliopsida > Sapindales > Rutaceae > Zanthoxylum > Zanthoxylum bungeanum. Next base: position 37,606 of record SKCR01020946.1, read on the forward strand.
ACGTCAAAATCGCTTTCCTTAAACGGAAACCTTTTGGAGGATGTTTATCAACATCCTGATGGTTTTGTCATACCTTAACAAGCAAACAAGGTTTGTAAGTTAATTCGATCCTTTTATGGATTGAAGCAAGCATTGCATTCTTGGAACCAACGTTTCGATGTAATCATAATGGTATATGATTTAATTCAAAATGAAAATGATTCTTGTGTATATAAGGAGGTTAGTGGAAACGCACTGAAAGTGATTGTCCTAAATAATGATGATATATCATTTCTTAGAAATGACATTCCCATAATACAATCGGCGAAAGCTGGCTTTCATAAAAATTCTCCATAGAATACTTGGGAGAAACAACCTTTATTCTAGGAATAAGTGTTGGTTTCTATAATTAGTCCAAAGAAAGATTAAGCCATAGAAATACAAATAACATACATGCAAAGCTAGAAACATGGCGGAATCATACTTACTAAGCTTTGTGACGAAAATGGTGAAGACAATCCTTGAGTCTTCAAGGTGGAAGTTTCGGCCAAGATGAAGAGGAAGAGAAGCTTCAAGTCTTCAAGTGTTCCAAGCTCCAAGGTTGTTTCCCTATCACCTCTTTTGATCCTTCAATGTGCTAGCAAAATGGAGAAATGAAAATGATTTTCTGCCTTTGGTTTGAAGCTCACGGCGTGAGCAAAGGAGAGGAAGAGGGAGTGTTAGACTTTTCAATTTTCTTTCTCCTTTTGTTTCCAAAACGTGGTGAGAGACCAAATGAAATGCAATGATAAGATATCAAATACCAAAATGAATTTTTAATATTAAAAACCCTTCAAAAACTGTGAAAGGTTTTCCCTCCAAAGGAAAATTCATCATATGCCATCATTATCTCAAATTGAGAATAGAGACAATGTATCATCCCATAAAGGTGACTAGATACATCCATCATCTATTCGTGTCAAGTAATGAGATATCACGATGTGTTTGTGATTGGATTCCACTGTTGGACAAAATGACCCATAGCGTCACTATTTGCACAGATCATTGTGTTGTTGTAGCAAATTAACTATGTGACAAGGAAATTGCACTCTCATCATTTGTGATTGGATCATAGATATATATATGAAGAATGAGAGAGGGTCCCTATGATTAGTACCTGGACTGAGAATGATATGAGACAGTATCAGTACCGAAGGTTTAATCATTAAATATCCCTAGCCGTAGTATAATCGAGACTGGACATCGATAATGCGGAATAGGCTAGTATTGCACTTGTGCGCGTTTGTGAGGGCACAACGGCATAGTTCTCGTATATATAAGTATTGGATACTTATGCAAGTGCGATAGGAGGTCGTGTTTCACCGATGGTACGGGAAACAGCTTCGCTCTGGATAGACCCCTCGGAATCCCATTGGTATTATGACTATGTGTCTATGGGAGGCCGAAATCGAGGTAGGTGTGTATAGTCTTAACCTGAGACTTGCATCGCTAATACTTACGATAATCGATAAACTTTGGTCTTGGTGGTAGGGGACTTTAACCGGTTCTGTGTACACCATTTCTGGGTTTATCAGAGAGTCGTAGTGTGTTGTATGGTGTGATGTCAAGACGGAAGTATCACTTCAGTCATTTGGAGATGATGTCACGCAGGATACGGTACTAGTGCTCTTGAGTGTTGCGCAACCAATCGGGATATTGTGACCAGGTCATGTATATCCGATTATAGAGACTATGTTACCAGACATCCGACATGTGTTTCGGACAGGGCAGACACTTATCCCCCCCCAGCCCTAGCACGTGATTATCCGATACTGGGCCAATATACACAATACTACGGTATACTACGCTTGATACAGATCTATATATTCCTGTAAGAATATTTCTGGAGAATTGGGTAGGCATGGCGCTTTGCTAGAAGCCAACCTTGTCTTGTAAATCGATATAAACGTAGTACGAGGTACTTACGTGTTCGGATAGTCCGACGATCGTATTTACTGCCAACATATCCGGAGATCTCATGGGTCGCTTCCTGAAGATTCACCGATGACGTATGACTCGCACTTTGATTAATCTGGGATTAATTAGAAGAGAGAGATAGAATTAATCTGGGATTAATTCGGAGAGATAGAATTAATCTGGGATTAATTCGTTGAGAGAGAAAATTAATCTGGGATTAATTGCGGAGATATTTTATCTGGGATAAAAATATTAATTAAAGAGAGAGAACGATTAATTTGGAATTAATCGATAAAATTAATATATTCGATATATTAATCGAAATTGGATTTCGACGCGGAATTAAAATTAGATTTTAATTCGGGCGAACGAATTATTTAGAATTATTCGTTAGCGACGTGAATAGTGAATTCGCTAGGCGTAATCATTTAATTACGACGCGACGGAAAATTCGTTAATTTGGAATTAGCGAACCCGAGCCCGAGAGTGATTGCGAGCGCGTTCGCATTTCGAATTCGAACGCGGCACGCAAGTCACATCAAGCGTCAAATCGCTAGTCGCATCGATTGTCAAATTACTTATCACTTTGAGTGATGTTTATGACATGTTGTCACTTTATTAAAGTGACATGATGTGAATATAGAAAAGTGATTGTTGGAAAGTTGATAGGACTTTTGTATATATATTTTATTCATTACTTGGTAAATGGGATAAAGATATAAGTATATATAAATCATTCTCTCTCTCTTGGACCAATTTTGTTCACGTTTTTTGGCAATCCTTTTACCATTCACGTGACTCATTTTTATTGGTCTTTTTGTTCACGTTTTTGGCTATTCTTAGACAAGATTTCACGTGACCCACTCCACCCTCTCTTTTGGTCTTCACGGTTTTCTCTCTTCCCTCTCTTTTTCTCTTCTCTGCATCTCACGGCTTCAAGCCGTTTCTTCTTCCTTTTTCTGGTCTTCACCGAGAATATTGAGATGCATGAAGATGATTAGTGCTAGCACACACACATGGGTCATAGATAGGTGATAGGGAAGCTTCTTCTTTGAGCAAGGAAGCTTGAAGCTTTGAGCTTCAATGGTGGTCTCACATGGCCGAACATGGAGGAAGCCAAGATGTCCAAAACCGCACAGCCCACTGTCAAAGGAAGCCTTTGCCGAGACTTGGAGGGAGCAAAAACGCACCCTTGTTCTTCAAACATCAAAACCGAAATTCAATGTGAGTTGATTCCGCCACCTCCTTTGATGTGTTCATATGTTGTTTTTATGCATTGTTTGTGATCTTGTGGACATGATTATACTCCAACATCCACCCGTTTCAAAATACGAATGTGTCCGCAAACACTTTCGGGCCCAAATTCGCTAATTCTGAATTAACGAATTTCCGTCGCTACGAGAATTAAATAATTACGCCTAGCGGAATTATTATTCAGATCGCTAACGAATTAATTCCAAATTAATTCGTTTGCCCGAATTAAAATCCGATTTTAATTCGCGTCAAAATCTAATTTCGTTAATAATATACCGAATTATTATTTTATCGATTAATTCCAAATTAATCGATCTCTCTCTCTCTCTCTCCTAATAAGGCATTTTATCCAAGATAAAGTTTCTCCGTAATTAATCCAAGATTAATAAAGTTCGAATCAAATCATAGGTGAATCTTCAGGAAGCGACCCAAGAGATCTCCGGATATGTTGGCAGTAAATACGGTCGTTGGATAATCCAAACACGTACGTACCCCTCGTACTACGTTTTTACCGATTTACAGACAAGGTTGGCTTCTAGCAAAGCGCCATGCCTACCCAATTCTCCAGAAATATTCTTACTGGAATATTAGATCTTTATCAAGCGTAGTATACCGTAGTATCGCGTACATCGATCCAGTATCGGACGATCACATGTTAGGCCTGGGGCTGGAAATGTGTCTGCCCCGTACGAAACATATATCGGATATCAAACAACTAGTCTCTTTAAATCGGACAATCCTGAACTGGTCATATTGTCCCGACGGTTGCAACCTTTTATAGAGTACTAGTTCTGTATCCTGCGTGATCATCATCTCCATATGTCTGAAGTGATACTTCCATCTTGACATCACACATCCAGTACACTAGATTCTCGATAAACCCAGAAGAGGCGTACACAGAACCGGTTAAAGCCCCGAACCACCACAACCAAAGTTTATCGATTGTCGCAAGTACTAGCGATGCAAGTCTCAGGTTAAGACCATATACACCTACCCTGATGCGGCCTCCCATAGACACGCAGACATACTACCAATGGGATTCCGCGGGGTCTGTCCAGAGCGAAGCTGTTTTCCGTACCATCGGTAAAACACAACCTCCTATCGCACTTGCATAAGTATCCAATACTTAATATATGAGAACTATGCCGTTGTGCCATCACAACTCGCACAAGTGCAATACTAGTCTATTCCACATTATCGATGTCCGATCTCGATAATACTCCGACTAGGGATATTTAATGATTAAACCTTTTATATTGATACTGTCTCATATCATCTCAATACGGAACTAATCATATGGATTTTTGCCATTAATATATTAAAGTAAATAATTTTACAAAACGGCAAAAGGCAATTTCCTTATCACATAGTTAATTTTGTACAATAATACAATATCATTTACAAAACAGTGACGCTATGGGTCATAATGTCTAACAATCTCCCACTTGGCCTATAGCCGTCACTCAAGCATCTAATACCTGAACTATGTATATGTCGTTCAACACTTGCTGAAGAACAGCCTTCGTCAGCGGATCTGCAATGTTGTCATCCGATGTGACCTTCTCGACTTTTACATCGCCACGATGTATAATCTCCCGAATCAGATGGTAACGCCGAAGAACATGCTTGGATTGTTGATGAGACCTTGGTTCCTTAGCTTGTGCTATAGCCATAGCCCCGTTA